>OZ004318.1:0-147500 GCA_963924455.1 Pelagia noctiluca | reverse complement strand
TGGAACTTGTGTTTTGTTGAACTCAACTTTCACTTGCGAATGTGTCCAAGGATTCGATGGGAAATTCTGCGAGAATGAGATCGATCACTGCAAAGACAAGCCGTGTGTTAACGGCGTATGTTTGAACTCAAGGACGGGTTTCAAATGCCAATGCGACATTGGGTTTGAAGGACGGTTATGCGATAAACGAATTGACCACTGCAAGAATACCCCTTGTGTTAACGGAAAATGTATTAATAAAAGAGATGGTTTTAAATGCCAATGCGATGCAGGATACGAGGGTAGGTTATGCAATGACCGAATAGACCACTGCAAGAATACGCCATGTGCTAATGGGGACTGTATTAACAAATTACAAGGCTTTAGCTGTAAATGTGACGTTGGCTTTGAAGGACGGTTATGCACCAACCGAATCGACCACTGCAAAAACAACCCTTGTGTGAATGGGACATGCCTCAACGAAAAGGAAGGTTTTATCTGTCAGTGCGACCTCGGATTTGAGGGGAAGCTATGTGATAAACAGATCGAACACTGTAAAGATGATCCTTGTGTTAGTGGTAAATGTGTTAACAAAAGAGAAGGATTTACCTGCCAGTGTGACGCAGGATACGAAGGGCGGTTATGTGCTGACCGCATTGACCACTGCAAAAACAGTCCCTGTGTAAATGGTAAATGTGTTAATGGACTAAAAGACTTTACCTGCCAGTGTGACGTAGGTTACGAAGGAAGGTTATGTGCTGACCGCATTGACCACTGCAAGAACAGTCCCTGTGTAAATGGTAAATGTGTTAATGGACTAAAAGACTTTACCTGCCAGTGTGACGTAGGTTACGAAGGAAGGTTATGTGCTGACCGCATTGACCACTGCAAGAACAGTCCCTGTGTAAATGGTAAATGTGTTAATGGACTTGAAGACTTTACCTGCCAGTGTGACGTGGGATACGAAGGACGGTTATGTGCTGACCGCATTGACCACTGCAAAAACAGTCCCTGTGTAAATGGTAAATGTGTTAATGGACTTGAAGACTTTACCTGCCAGTGTGACGTAGGTTACGAAGGAAGGTTATGTGCTGACCGCATTGACCACTGCAAGAACAGTCCCTGTGTAAATGGTAAATGTGTTAATGGACTTGAAGACTTTACCTGCCAGTGTGACGTAGGATACGAAGGACGGTTATGTGCTGACCGCATTGACCACTGCAAAAACAGTCCCTGTGTAAATGGTAAATGTGTTAATGGACTTGAAGACTTTACCTGCCAGTGTGACGTAGGATACGAAGGACCGTTATGTGCTGACCGCATTGACCACTGCAAAAACAGTCCCTGTGTTAATGGTAAATGTGTTAATGGACTTGAAGACTTTACCTGCCAGTGTGACGTAGGATACGAAGGACGGTTATGTGCTGACCGCATTGACCACTGCAAAAACAGTCCCTGTGTAAATGGTAAATGTGTTAATGGACTTGAAGACTTTACCTGCCAGTGTGACGTAGGATACGAAGGACCGTTATGTGCTGACCGCATTGACCACTGCAAAAACAGTCCCTGTGTAAATGGTAAATGTGTTAATGGACTTGAAGACTTTACCTGCCAGTGTGACGTAGGATACGAAGGACGGTTATGCGATGAACAAGTTGACTACTGCAAGGAAACCCCATGTGTTAATGGAGAGTGTATCAACAAATTGGAAGGTTTTATCTGTAAATGCGACACTGGTTACGAAGGACGGTTATGCAACGACCTCATTGACCACTGCAAGGAGAATCCTTGTGTCAACAGTAAATGCATCAATAAGAAAGAAGGCTTTACTTGTCTCTGTGACGTCGGATACGAAGGCCGGTTATGTGGCAAACAAATCGACCACTGCAAGAATAACCCATGCTCCAACGGCGAATGCATCAACGAAAAGGAAGGTTTCGTATGCGAATGTGACACCGGATTTGAAGGTCGGCTCTGTAATAATCAAGTAGACCACTGTAAAACCAACCCCTGTAATAACGGTAAATGCGTTAATAAAAGAGAAGGTTTCTACTGCCGATGCAATGACGGTTACGAAGGACTGTTGTGCAATAACCGCATTGACCACTGCAAAGAAAACCCTTGCGTTCACGGTCAATGTGACAATCACTTACTTGGCTTCAATTGTTCCTGTTTTGATGGCTTCGAGGGGAAGTTATGCAGCAAGAAAGTTGACCACTGCAGATCAAACCCTTGTTTACATGGCAGCTGTACGAACGGTATAAAGACTTACACTTGTGAATGCAGCCTCGGTTTCAAGGGAAGGAATTGTGAAAATGAGATCGATTACTGCGTTGAAAAGCCTTGTAATAACGGAACGTGTGAAGGCCTACGTGGTGGATTCCAGTGCAGTTGTTTCCAGGGATTTAAGGGGGAGAAATGTGACCAGATAATTGATAACTGTGAGAGTAAACCATGCGTGAAAGGAAAGTGCCAAAACAAAATCGCTGACTTCGAGTGTTTGTGTGCAGAAGGATTCATGGGGAAATTATGCGAAATCGAAGTCGACTATTGCGAGGGAAACCCCTGTAATAATGGTAGCTGTGTGAATACGAGGCCTGGGTTCACGTGCCAGTGTTCTGAAGGATTTGAAGGAAGAACGTGTGAAAAGGAGGTCGACTACTGTAAGCCTAATCAATGCAACAATGGACGCTGTATCAATACGAGGCCTGGATTCCGGTGCCAGTGTGCTGAAGGATTCGAAGGGACTCTGTGTGAAAATGAGATTGATTACTGCCAATCGAGGCCATGTATCAACGGGAAATGTATTGATACGAAGCCTGGATTCAAGTGTGCATGCTTCGAAGGTTTTAAAGGACAGCTATGCGAAAATGAGGTTGATTATTGCATGCCTGACCCGTGTAAAAATGGCAACTGCACCAACAAGAGACCTGGGTTCGAATGCACGTGTTTTGAAGGATTCAGAGGGAGGCTTTGCAACAAAGAGGTTGATTATTGCGATCCTAACCCCTGCAATAATGGATCCTGTGCCAACACAAGACCAGGGTTCGAGTGCACGTGTTTAAAGGGATTCGAAGGTGAAGCATGTGACGTGATAACGAATAATTGCGAAGACCACCCCTGTATACACGGCACTTGCTCTAACCTGATAGGCGACTTCAAATGTGTTTGTCACAAAGGATACCGAGGGAAGCACTGTGACGTGTTGATCGACTACTGCCTTTCGAAACCGTGCAAGAATGGAGTGTGTACCAACCTACTCGGTGATTTCAACTGCAGTTGTGACGAAGGATTCAAAGGAAAGACTTGCAGTCAAGAGATAGATCATTGCGAGGCCAACCCTTGCCTAAATGGCGAATGCATCAACAAACGAGCTGGATTCCAGTGTTCATGCACTGCGGGCTACGAAGGCGTGACTTGTGATTCGCGGATCGACTTTTGCAAATCAAGTCCTTGCGTCAACGGGAAGTGCAGCATCTCACTCGCAGGCTTCAAATGCGATTGCCCACAGGGATATAAAGGAGAGCGTTGCGAAACTGCTATTGATTATTGCCGAAAGAGTCCTTGCATAAACGGATATTGTGTGGGATTGAAGACAGGCTACTATTGTAATTGCAGTATTGGCTACACCGGAGGGAACTGCGAGAGAAGGATCGACTATTGCGCATCGAAACCCTGTGTCAACGGATATTGCTTTAACCAATTAGGAACGTTTGAATGCAAATGTAAGGTCGGCTACGAAGGGAGGCTATGCGAGAGCGAGGTTGACCATTGTAAGAGTAATCCATGTATTCATGGCAAATGTAAGAACTACGCCACTAGCTACAGATGCGAATGTAAACAAGGCTATTATGGGACAAACTGTGCGGACACCATCGATCCTTGCTTACGAATTCATTGCATGAATGGGGGTAGGTGTACCTCCACAGCTGATAGCTATAAATGTCAGTGTCCACAGGGGTACGAGGGTGAACTGTGTGAGAGAAGGATTGACTTCTGTGCGAGCAAACCATGCCAGCATGGATTTTGTATCAGCAGCAGGGGGCAATTCGAATGTATTTGCCACGAGGACTACGAAGGCAAGTTATGCGACCGGCCTGTTGATGCGTGCAAATCGAACCCGTGCGTACACGGCACTTGCAACAGTAATGGCAAATCTTTCACGTGTGACTGCCCACCGTCGTATAAAGGACCTACTTGTGACATGAAAGTAGACCCGTGCGCAAATGTGCCATGCGGGGGCCACGGCTTCTGTTTCAGACAAGGTGATTCGTTCTCCTGCCTTTGCTTTAGGTCGTATTATGGGCCTAAATGCTCGAAGCGACGATACCCATGCGACAAAGTGAACTGCAAGAATAATGGCACATGCATTAATCTCAGACGCTCGTTCAAATGCGCATGTGCAAGTGGATATTCTGGCAGATACTGCCAAGTACAAGTCGATGCATGTCGGAATAACCCGTGCCAAAACGGGAGGTGTATTGGACGAAGTGGCTCATACCGATGTCTTTGCGATGAGGGGTATGCGGGCCTTAATTGTGAGAACGAAATAGACCATTGTGCTCTCAGAGACCCTTGTGTGAATGGCAATTGTGTTAATGGCAAGTCAAGGGCTTCTTGCGTGTGTAAAGCCGGATATACGGGAAACCACTGCGATACTGCCATTGATTATTGTAAAGGAAAGAAATGTGGTAATGGCAAATGTGTCAGCAAAGACAGTGCAGCTGTCTGTATATGCGATGAAGGGTATTTAGGAGAGAACTGTGAAGCAAAGAATCCTTGCCTTGCAAATCCCTGCAATACTGGAAAGTGCTCAGTTAATGTCGACTATTCAGCAAAATGCACGTGCTCTGATGAACATACTGGAAAGTATTGCGAGAGCTTGATTGACCCTTGCCGTAGCTCCCCTTGCCAACATGGTGAATGTCGAGCTGAAAATCAGGGCTTCAAGTGTGTTTGTGAAGATGGGTGGACGAGTGAGAGATGCGATGCAGATGTTGATGAGTGTGAAGCCACACCCTGTTTTACTGGGGTGGTTTGCGTCAACACCCCTGGCTCATTCAAGTGTGGAGCCTGTCCTTCGGGGTATTCTGGCGATGGATCTATTTGTAAAGGTGGGCACAACCCTTTTATTTCACTTGCTAGAAACCTCAATTCACATCTTGAAGACCCATAATTTTTTAATGATCTGGAAGTAAAAGACTTTGAACAAAATACTTGAAAATAATGGATTTTTAAACGATAGCTATGTAGACACGGTTCCGAAAGATGTTGGATCGGTCGCCTTTCTGACATCGTGACTTCCCATGAATGTTAGGCTCTCTTAAGCTTAAGTTTTGTTGGTAGGACGATCCTCCTCAAATATTGAGAGAAAGGTGAAGATTTCACAACCCTTCCCAGAGAGGAGAACATCTTATGATTTAAAAACGTATTCTATTTTTGGCGTTGTGTAATCCCCTTTCCGATGTACAACTTTAATTAGCGTCTTATGTAAAGTTTCTTCTCAATAATTCTTTGCTGAAGATTGGAGATCTGCACCCATCATGGATTTTAATGAGGGAGATTTATATCTTACAGAAGTTCCGGTTTCTCCAGCTGCAATAAACATTTTGAAGACGAAGAAGATGGCAGATCAATCAGCAACCCAGCAACCAACAACAACCACTGTTGCAACTACAGCTGTAAAAACAACGTCGATTACCTCAACTGTTAAAGAAACAGCTGCAGAAACAACAACTACAATGCCTCCTACCACTGCAGAAAGTACAGCAGCCCCTAGAACTATGGAAATAACGGCTGACCCCACCCCAGCTGAAACTACAACAGAATCAGCTCTTACAACTACAACTACAACAACTACTGCAGCTCCAACAACTACAACAACTGCTGCAGCACCTACAACAACAACAACAACTGCGGCCCCCACAACAACAACAACAACTGCGGCCCCCACAACAGCAACAACAACTGCGGCCCCCACAACAACAACAACAACTGCAGCACCTACAACAACAACAACAACAACAACAACTGCAGTACCTACGACCGTGTATGATCCATGTGCATCGAATCCCTGTGATCCTTTAGTTTCTTGCACAGTTGTTGATAAATTGGTTGATAGTGCTGGGTACAAATGTGGGAAATGTCCCACAGGGTATCAAGGAGACGGACGTACTTGCAAAAGTAAGGAAATCTTTTTAGATTGTTTTATGCTGTACCTTTGATACTAAACTGGACACCTTCTGTGCCACTATTCAGCAGATGAATTAATAGCCAATCAGCCCATCCAATCCGTAACTTCTAGTTTTGTATATTTGTTTCAAAAAATCATTTATCAAAGATACAATATTTTCTAGGTATAGATACGAACATAAACAAGTACAGACCGTTACATAAAGTTTCTTGCTCACGCAATCATCAGACAGCTAATAATATTCACTGTTGTTGGCAAGGAGAGTATTCATACCTGTCTGATGAATGCATGAGGAAGAAACTTGAATTAACAGTATGTGCTTCTTTGTCTTTGTTCGCGTATGTATCAAAATAGATTGATTTATTCGCAACTTAATTCCTTTTCCCTTATTTTTGTGTGCTTTTCCTGTTATTTTATGCTTTTATCTTTTTATGCATTTCGTTCCTACTTGTTAAATAAATAACTGAGCCCTTGGATTTGTAAAACAAACAAATTTCCCTTCCCAGTTAACCCAACCGTATATTTTGAAATGTATTGATGATTTCTCTTATTTTCAGAGATCGAGAAAGCTTGTTTATCCAACCCCTGCTTCCGTCGGGTGAGGTGCTTTGATTTGCCTGCTGGCCAGTTTCGCTGTGGGAGGTGCCCCTTTGGGTACAGGGGCAATGGCCAGATCTGCAAGCGTAAGTGAAACATCGTTCTCATTGAGTTGCATTGATTGACAAAATTGTTTCATCTCTGTAAGCTATTGAAAGTATATAATTTGCAAGCTAGATAAGAAGTGAGAAAAGAGACATTGTATAGGACTTTCTAAAAGCCAAAAATCAATTTTCAGAATTATGTTATCAGATCCTTTAACATAATTAATTCACGTAAGTATTTTGCTATTCAGTAGAGGTAGAGCTTTATTCCACTGTTTTCTAAATCTCTTGCTCTTTTTAAGCTCTGAACTGATCGAAGACTTCTCTAATTTTTCAATTCTCTAGCGATATGTTTCCGAAGATGTCCATTTGGAAGAACTTGTATTGCCCCAAGAAGATGTGGCTGCCCCAAGGGATACTATGGCTTCCGGTGTAGAAGGCGTGAGTAATTGTTCGCCAAGTCGAATTTCTAGTTTGGTTATGACGAAGGCTGGGAATCGGTTTCAATACATAAAGTATAAACAAGTGCTCAATACATAGAGTAGAGCTATATACTCTAAGAAGAAATAGACTCAAAAGACAAGACTCTCCATTTGTCCATCTCCTGATGAGTGGGTAACCACGAAACAGGCTTCTCGAGATGGAGAGTTTTGTCTTATGAGTCTTTTCTTTCTTAGTGCATAGTAGTTATGATACATTTTGATTCACCAAGAAGATTTAGTTTCTTGAACAGCATTTTCATATGCAGATAAATTGATATGTAAATAGATTGGTTAGAACGATAATTTGGCCAACAGAAGTCGAAGACAACTTCAACGTTCCTCATTTTATCGTCTGATCTCTTCAGTTTGGAGGGTGCAACTCTTATCCGAGAACCCTCTACCCTTAGTCCAACTCTTATTTGAGAACCCCCTACCCTTAATCCAACTCTTTATGCTGTAACTCTTAATGCCAAGCAGAATTTGCGAAAGAGCTCATCCAAGGCGGTTGTTATGTGTATGAGGGGAATAGACGAGCCTCGTTGGCTCTACGTTGAGTGCAGCAATGTGTGGTTCACACGCAGCATACATTGAGAGCCATTATCAGATCTGTTGTTATGACTGGGCTAGTGATTGAGCTTAAGCTTGTAGTGAGCAGTAGTGAGCCTATCTGATGACTGCTTAATAGCACTTTTTATTGGTTGATATTTTAACACGTGATTGAAACGAATGGGTTGTTGTTGGGAATATCCCTTAAACGGCTGAGGTATGGGAAGTTTTAATGTAACCTTTGTTTTGGGCCTTATGAAAAGCCTTCTTAGCTATTTATGGATTAATCTTGAATTCAAAGTTCCGAATTTTTTCAGCTTGTTTGATGTAAGGTCTGTCTTCAGAAATGCATTCATGCACATATGTACATAGCAAACGTACCCCCTGTCTTTTTGCAAATGTTTTATTTCTTCTCTGTAAAGTAATGACTGGTCTATTCATTTCTTCACAGCATTGTGTCCTCAAGGATGCTTCAATGGGGGTCGGTGCGTGAAGCCAAACCAGTGTCTGTGCAGAGGTGGTTATGGAGGGAAAGACTGCAGAGAAAGTAAGCATTGTATTCTCCTGTAAAACTGTAGAACTTTGTTTTGCAGCCAATACATATCTTTTACTGAGCCGATTTCACTGATGAGAGTCGATGTTTACTACAGAATACCTGAATTATTCAAAGCTTTACAGATCTTTACGCTGCATGATATTCAATTAACTAAAGATTTTGTAAATAATGATTATTGAAAAGTTCAAAATTCTCTTCTATCGAACAGTTAGGATTTTTTGATTCAAAACAAGCAAGAAACAAACTAAAATAACCTTAGGATATGAGAAAACCAGATCACAAATTCTTGAGCTAGACTGGAGTCTCTCATGGCATATTACGTCACGATCCAACTTTTATCTCCCTTTTTGATACTTGATATAATATAAACTACTTTCAAAATGATTAATTTTGCTAAGAGTGGAAGCAAAGAAAATATCCATAATACTTTTCCACTATTTAAAGATTATCAAGAATAAATATGAATTTAGATATTTGTATTCAACTAAAAACATGATTTTACTCAACCCCTCAGATATAAAGCGATATTGGGGCATAGTAGTAATGATCTCATTGTTTGAAAGTGGTAATTTGGTTCTTTTTCCTTAAACAGAAATGTGTTCTCCTCCCTGCAAAAACGGTGGAAAATGTGTGGGAAAGAACACGTGCTCCTGTCCGTACGGATATGTTGGAATTCGGTGTGATAAAAGTAAGTATACGATGAAGTAACCCACTGGGGGGAAAGTATCCCAGAGGGGGTCAGCATCCGAGTATGTTAAGCAAGTGAAGTTCTTGGTTTTAAGAATAGGAATGGATTTGGTTGGATGACCCTTAGAAACTTATCTTGGGTGAAGCTTACCTTTCTGAGATATGTTGAATATGACGTCATTAAGGCAGAATCGGCTTTTTCATCTTGAATAGTGTAGCCACTAAAAGAATGACATTCCTGTATCATGGAATAATTTCAATATTGATTACAATATTTATATATATTGTCAGAGCTCGCTGAGTACGGTAAGTTAGGCGTGGCTGTAAGCAATTTATCTGTTTTAGGGAAGATATTTTGCGGCAGCAGAGAAAAAACGGCCTAGATCATCTTATTTTGTCATGATGAAAATGTATAGGAGGGCTGTCAAAATTACAGTAAAGCCTTCCTAAAAGTTGTAGGTAAGGAAATCCAAAGAAACTCATCGATAAAATTACTTTGGATACATTTTTGCGTAATGTATTGTTAAAGATTTGTCGACTTTTTTGCAGTGACGTGTCGGATAAAGTGTGCAAATGGTGGAGTTTGCAATGGGCCATTCAGCTGCAAATGTCCTGTCGGTTTCGGAGGAAGATTGTGTCAGCTGCGTAAGTCTATTTACATTAACAACCAAACAGCCTGACTTTCATTGTCGATGCAATGGTTTTAGTTGCACTTGCTGTCAACTTTTATGACAACCCTAAGAAACATCATTCGTGAAATCTAAACAACATTGTTTCCTCTGACTCGATTTATTGCTTGTATTTTTCAACCATTCCAGTCTGTGATTAATATTTGCATACTGAAATCAACAGGAACAACCTTTAAAGAAGCTACTTTGAATTGTTGGGTCAAAATGATTTGGGACTTGTGAAAATGAGAGGTGGATTTATTTGAAAACTACCTCGGGGACTTTTTACTAAATTTTTTTCATTTGAATTACTAAATTGTTTAGCTTATCAGTACACGGAATTTTTGTAGAAACAAAAGTTTAAGTACTACCTATTGGAATGAAGACGATGCAGCGCTGTAGCTTGGGTAGAATTATTGGGGGGGCAACCATTGTTAGAGAACAAAAGGAAGACCAGGGACCATGCTGTGAACAATTGAATTTCAGGATTATTGGGGGGGCAAATGCCCCCCCTGCCCCCCCGCTTCCTACGGGCCTGAGACGATGTATATGAAGGAAGCTGAATTCGAGGAAATAAGCTTTTCCTGTTTGCAAATGAAAAGTTTTCGAATTGTTATGAATGATGCCACAGAATTAAACTCTTTCAGCTTGACCATGACACAAACAACTTTAATCGTAAACAAATAATCATATTTTATTAATTATATTGTGATTTTTCAGACATGTGCAACCCATCGTGTAAGAACGGAGGCAAATGTGTTGGTCCTGGCAAATGCGCATGTCCAAGTGGTTATGTAGGCCCACAATGTCAGGAAGGTATGTGGTGTGAAGAATGTTTATCTTAGAGGTATACTCGCTCTGTCATGAACTGGGGTGTCATGTGATATCCTACCTCTTGCAGTCATCTTGCAGTCATCGTCAGGCTTGTCTCGGGCTGTAGCACAATTAAACCCTCGAGGGGAACTTAACCCCAACTTAACTGGGCTACTTTTTAAGATTGAGTATAGCACATTTCAACACTCCGGGAAATTATGTAATAAAGGGGGGGGACGCCGCAACAATGGATATAAAAATGAAAGTTTGAACAATCTGCATCAAACAGCCTGAAGCTTACATTCATTTGGAAATTCAATCCGCGTGAATTCATAGAATTCATAATATCTTTTGTCATTTCACTGATGGGTTTATAAAGATCTGGAATTCAGATTTGCAAACAAAACTTCTAGTATCTTGTATACCATATGATTTGAAATAGGTATCTTAATATGATCAGTGTCTTGTCACTAAAGTTATGGTAGGCCATTATGTCTAGCTTTTCAGCCAATCTAGGCTTACCTAGCATGTTACTACTGCATATTGGACCCCTAGTTCAACTTTCCTTTTGTGGGACGTTAGAATCCCTTGTTCAATCAACACCTTGAATGTCAATTGAGTGCCCCACATGGCTAATCCTCGATTTAGCTGCACGTGCTAAACTGGTTAGGCCGCACATATGATAAGTCTAATTAATCAACTTTAATATGGATATGTATTTTTACTGTCAAGTTCTCAATTTATTTTTCAGGTGTTTGTCTGCCTTCCTGTTTGAATGGTGGGGTCTGTGCGAGACCTGGAGTTTGTACTTGTAAACGAGGCTTTGTTGGGTATAGATGCGAGCAGGGTGAGTAATTACAGGTTTTTTTCAAATTCTTTTTCTTTCCTTTCCACATCCTGCTTTTAAATAACCCTGATAAATGGCAAAATATTATATCATATTCTCATACATAAAGAGAAAGGTGGTATTGCATTGCATTCCACCGGCTCATTTTGTTGATATCTCAATTCTCCTCAATTGTTTGTGTTGTCAAGTACCCACGTTCATAGAGGGGGGGTTATTTATAATCAGGGAAAGGATGGGAGCATGTATTGTATTATGCCTACCAAATATGTTTAGTTAGAACTAAGAAGTGTTTAAGTTTTAGATTATAAGAACAATGTGTTTAATCTGTTTGTGTTTTATATCATTTCAAATTTTCACTCCTTCGCAGCGACCTGTGAATTTCCTTGCCAACACGGAGGGAGATGTATTGGGCCAAACATTTGCTCCTGTTCCTATGGTTACAGTGGAAAGATGTGTGAAACTGGTAGGTCAACATCTCTGCCATTTTCTCAAGTTGAATCAACAATAACATTTAACTATAACATTACTAAACGACATTGGTTTTATATGAGATTTCATTTTCAGCCCGTTGCAATTGGGGATGTCATAACGGCGGGACCTGCATCAGACCGAATGTTTGCGCATGCGCTACGGGTTACTATGGTTTCAACTGCAGGAGAAGAGGTAATTATACTTAGTATGTAGTTTGCCATCCTTCTCTAACTTATTGCATTAATGTAATGAATATCAACCTCACAAATTTTACCACCACTTGCCTAATGCCCAATGATGTGACTCGTATTGGTCAATCATATCAACTGCCTGATAGCTCAGCTGGTAGCGCACTGACGCATGGGTTCGAGTCCTGCTCTGGTCATTTTCATCTGACAAATCAATCCGATTGATTTTCCAAATCTTGCTTCTCATCAAATAATATAACAGGACAAGGAAGAAAATATTAATCTTGTTGGATTGATTCTTAAGAGAGGAATGTCATAAAACTCGTTTGAAATCTCAGGAAGCAGATTTGGTTTTGTTGAGGTTTCTGTTCCTAAAGTCTGTTCTACCTAATGCAGCATGGACTGTTCTCCGATCGACGTCTGACGTCTAACAAATCTCTTCCTTTTTGCATTCGAAACTACTTTCAATATCTTTAATTAAATCCCCATTCTAAGACCACGTGTAGTTCTCATGTTCATCCTTGTGTTTCCCTTCCTTCGTAGCTTATCGATCAATCGTGAAGAGAAGCAGACGGCAAAGATTCCTGCCGGACACAATTATCTAAAAACGAAAACATTCCAACATATCTGGGAAGGCAAGCAGTATGTTATATTAACCGCAACATTTTCAGGAAACTTACCTCCGAAATATGATCTGGCTAAAATCGTTCAGTTCAAATATTTTGATGTCTGAAAACTGTGAGGTCGCCTTTAAAACTTTAGAACGCCTTGAAACTATATCAAGTATCCTGAATGCAAAATACCGTCTGTCAATGGGACTAATCGAAGTTATATTTTAATTGCTACGGTCTAACTTAGAAAAAATTGAATCAAACTTGATCATCAGCCCATCCAATGCAACGGTCTGAAATTTTGATTTGTAATTAAATGGGGTGAGAAAACGTTAAAAACTAATTCGAAATTGACTAAAACTACATTGATTGTTCGTGTGCATAATACTGGCTTGGCGGGTGAGGTTAGGAGGGAATATATTTTAAAACAAGATTAGTTTTTCATTGCATTAGGAACTTATTTTATCATTTTTACCGACCAGTTTTACTTTTTATAGAAATTCAGTGATGTAGCTTGGAATTTCCCAAGAGGACTTCCAAAAACGACACGGAAACAATATTTATCGCTATCTGACTGTTTATCAGTTTATATCATCATACATTAATCAATATTTAAGTGGAATAACTCTATCCTCTCTATCAGAAAATCATCAATCTAAAATTAAAACATTGAAACTTAAAGATTTTTTCTAGAACTGAACTCAAATATAGAATGAGATTCTACAAAAAGTACAGCAATTGTCCCAAAAAATGTTATTTCATCTCAATGGGGGAGGGGGGGGGGGGGTTGCTGAACCCCATACCATCAAAGTGATTTAGATAAACAACAATGCAATAGATGATAGTGTTAAACAGCAAAAGTGAAAATTGTTAATGAAATCGAGAAAGGGCCTAGGCGAAGAAGTTTTTTATTGAAATAAACTGCTTGTTAAGAAACTTTACATTTTATCTAAAATTGGATGCAAAAAAGAAAAGCTCATTTCGTATATTTAATGGTTTCAAATATCTGATGTTTGTTATAATCGTTAGGGTCGCGAGTCTCGCTCTTCCTTTTGTTATTAGTGGAAGTTCTCGCGGGAAGATATCTTTGTGTTTTATTGGTTGGAGATTTTGTATACGGACAGTTTTAACTGGTTTTTAGAATGTATATAACAATTTTTATGCAACTGAGTTTGTTGTTTAAGTTTTTCTCAGGATGAAAAACCATTCACAATACTTGTAAACACCAGAGTTTTGAGTATGCATTCTTCACATAAACCTCGTTTTGATGAAAAAGGTAAGCCTCGAATTAATGCCTCACATCACAAATGCCTGAAATTGAAAGTATAATCATGATGCTGCCAAATTACTCATGTTTGATGAAAAGGTAAGAATGTGAAATTAAACATCATGAAAATAGCAGATTTTTGATGAAGGTAAGACTTTAGGCTTACTGATGCTAAATCTGATACTTTTTTCCCACTCACACTTAAACCAGCTTAAACTAAACCAGGCTTCTGAATGTAGAACTCTGATTGGTCAATATTATGATTTGGAGCCTTTTGATTGGCTGTAAAGAAACCTAAGGTAAATAAAGCTGGGTTAACCACGTCAGCGCGAATGCGGTATAAGGCAAGCCTAACTATTGCTATAAAAAGCCTGAAATTACGTCTTAAAAATCCGTTGTAAGACTCAATGTTAATAAGTTGCGACCAATTTTAAGTGTTGTTTTTTTACATAAGCTTCATGAAGCCAGGAAGGGGAAAGGTTGATTTGAAAAGCCAGCAACTTGAGGTCGACTGCGTATTCGAAGGGAGATGAAGCAAGAAACATTCCGACACCGTCAAACATTAATTTTTCACAAGTGATCGTCCATTTTGGTTGTTCGCAAACGAAACATCTCTGTCGCAACCTGTCGAATTGGATTGGTCAATCGAAGGCCGTACTAGTAATTTTCTTAAACTCCAGTCTCTTCTCTGTCACTCGGCGAAAATCAGAACTTTTTACTCTCAAAACCTCATTTCTTAAAACAAACAAATTTTGTTTTCATTAATATAAAGGAAATATCGAAGACTAATAGCTGTTATTTTCTTTTTATTCCGCAGAATTTGAAGAAAGTGACTAATTAGATTCATAATATTTTTGCGGTTTTGAAGTGATGACCTTACTGCGATTAGAAATACGTGTCGAGTCGAAGTCGGAAGTCACTTCAGAGAAGACAAGAAAGGGGACGGTCGAGGATTCTGTCATCTTGAAATCAGGTAAGGAAATATCATTTTTATTGGGAGGCTTTACTTATGCTGCTAATATTATCTCATGATATTGAATATTTCTGTCTTGATATTTGGAGTGAGTTATCAACAAGTATTCATCAGTAATCACAAGTAGAGCAATGATTTATCTAGAAATAACTTGGAAATTGTGGTGTGATTGGTGTGATAGATTTGGCTCAGGTTGGTCCGTCAGTTTAGACAGTGTTCTGAGTTTAAACTCATGAATTATTGGTTCGATACTTACTCGGGTGATTTTCATGCGCACAAACTACCTGGGTTGACTTTCCAAATCCTGCTTCTTCTCAGCTCTCCGTATTTCAAGGTGGGTGTGATCAAGGGGGTAAAAATCCGCCGTTCCGCGTGATTTTCAGCTGAAATCTAGACAAGTGACAAGTCACTGTTGAGTGCAATGATCTAAACCCGGGCTGGTTGGAGTAGAGAAGTTTGTCACTATCAAGAAAGACATAAAGCTGGTAGTAAATTAACTATTCAAAAACTCTATTCAAAAACTCTGGACGGCAACGGAAGAACAGAAGTAGGTCTATATTTTGACGGATCATTGGTATACCCCGCCTTTAGGAGCCACTCTAGCAATTTTCCAAACATCTCGGAAAATAGCGATGGCAATTGAGAGATTGAACATGTCACAAAGGGACTCAGCAAAGACGGGTAAACCAATTTTCAAAAGTTGATTAGCAATACCATCAGAGCCAGATCCCTCAGAAGCTTTAAAGTTCATCCAGATTCTCTCTGTACTACATTGATAGCCGCAAATTGAAAGTGAAAGTTTTGAGGGTTTACTGAGTACCTCGTTCTCTAGAAAGTGATTAGGGGTTTCAGGTATCTTACCACTGAGGGTATTCCCAATACTAAAGAAAAAAATTCATTGGCTCAGCGATACGCTTACTATCACAGATATGACCCCCTTCAAGTGCGGCAAATTGAGTGGTGTTAGATTTCTTGTTAAGGATGGTATTGATAATATTCCACTTTTCATTTGTAAAGCACTTTTGCTTTAATTCAGTATTTAACCAATTGATCTTGTTACGAGTCGGTCTATAAGCTTGCATCAGAATACTGGATTTAGAGCGCACAGTTTGTTTTTCAGTCGATCTCTTGTGACTGACAGTTGTTTAAATTCTTTAGTCAACCAAGGACTAACATTTTCAAAAGCACGCCTATCTCGAAGTGGTGCATGTTTTCCAAGTACTTGTGAAAACATCTGGGTCCATTGCTCAATTATTACCCTGATGTCATCACCAGTAGATGAAATGCCCTTCCAATAAACTAGAAATAGGTTGTTAACAAATTCAACAGGATCGAAGTTTTTTAGTTACCTGGTAGTCATATTGTTATGATGCTTTTGAGGAGCCCCATGGAATTCTCTTACGTAGTAATCCTTGTAATGGTCACTTCTGCTTGTTTTATTTACCCCAAATGTTATAATGTTTGACTTGATGTTTGTGGCAATGTGATCAATCAAGGTGCTAGATTCTATTGTCACCTTAGTCCCTTTATGAACCCTATTATGACTGGGGGGGGCACCAAGTGCCCGCGGCAAATTTAAAATACTTTATCTCCAAGAAAAAACGTAATATGCTACTTCAACCTGTTCGGAATTTCCTCAATATTATCAGAGCACCTAATAAAATTATTTTTGTAACTATCAGACCTTCGTTGATCACGTGACACACCTTTTGTCAACAAGCGGTCAGGTGTAAAAATGTTCTATGACCCATATTTCTGCAACTATACAACATAGAGACTTGCTTTAAGGTACATTGGCTTTGTTTTCATGAGGGCTTTTGAATGATATATAATTTGTTAGTATTTGCTGAAGTAAGCAAAATTTCAAATCTATGACGTCATCAATGTTTATGACGTCATATTTATAAAATAACATTTTTTTTCATTGAAAAATCCTTTTCTGGCTCTTATGAATAAAGTTAAACCAGAAAAAATTAAATTTTTCAATCTGAATTATTATTTTATCTCTTTTTCTTTATTTCTAAATTTATGGACTTGAACATTTATGAAAAAAACGGTAAAAAATATGTTGAAATATCGAAAATGTCAATAGAAATTATAAATTATGATTTGAAAATGCTTTTGTTTTATAAATAGATCATTTGAGAGGCAAAAAAAAAACCATAAAGATAGCTTCAATTACAGGCTAAATGCCTTAAAGTAATCATCATGGTTTTTCAGATTTATGACGTCACTGTCACTTTATCGCGTTCCTAACAAGAATTATAAGGGGCGGGAGTACAAGAGTCCAAAAAGCCCGGTAGTAATAGGGTTAATTAACTGCTGTGTACCAAATAAATCATAGAATGCAATAATACGTTTTGAGTGGGGAGTTAGATTTCTACAACGGCTTTCCTCGGTCATGTAATTTGACAAGATATCAGATTTAATATCCCCAAGAGTATTACTTCTTTGTCCTCATGATCAAGAAATTACATGCACAATAGATGATTCTAAATGGAAAACCAAGACAAGCCTTAGAGTTTTACTGTGAAATACATGAAAAATTCCGTTAATCTATTGATATTTATGAAACTTCCTTATTCCGTGCATCATTTTCTAGTTTATCTGCATCGGGTCGGATGAAGAATTCCGAGTTCCGTGAGGTGTTTTGTCCAACTCCTGAGTCGCGCAAACCCTGACAACCCCCGCTCTAAGGATTGAAGCATAGACATAAGAGAAAACAGTTTGTTTGTATGTCTTTGACTGAAGACATTTGAATTGCTAATTCATACAAAGGGAATTTAAATTGACAACTAATGCGAATGCATCTTCATTGCAGACATGGAATTGGCAACTCTGTACTGGTTCATATCACTCTTGTTCAACATGGTGACGCTTGCCAGAATGCAAATTCAAACCTCAGCGAGTCACTTTGAAAAGACCTTCGGGAGTGATCAACGGAAACCCAACGAGATTGAGCCGATTTTCAAGCCGGAGTTCTTCCAGTGCGACAGAGACAAGTCGTGCACGGATGTCGTCCTGTTTAAGAACGGCAAGTATGGGAAGATCAGGGGAACTGCAATTGTTATGGAAGACGTTACTTCTGTTTGGAAGAAATACTCCCGTGAAGCTCAAAGCCAACAGGAAAAACCAGGTAACATGTTGAGCTATATGTAGAGCACCTTTCGATAAAGCCCTGCTGCCTTAAACCTAAAAGCAGAATATTTCCCATATCCATAACTATTTGTTGAAAAAGTAAACTGATTTTTGTACCAAAATCTTCAATTTCTATACCAAAAATTTACACTTAGGTCTTAAGAACATATACCCCAACCCCCTGCTTCCACCAGTTTTGAAAATCTAAAACGTGTTTGTACGGAATCGCTAAAAGTATAATTTAAAAAAATCATAAAAGGTATTATTATTTGAGCAGTCCAGTGCCCGTGCAAAAATTGTACTCAGGTGTAACCGGAAACATAAAAAATACATTTCACATTTCACCTTCTTTTACTGTACTCGTAAAGTTCTTATTTCAGGTTGTGCTGAAGTGAAGGAAATTAGAACAATTAACGGTGTTAAAGTTAAGCCAGTAGACAGTCAAGAATCATCTGCTGAAGGAGCTGTTCTGGACGGTCGAGATTGTGCAGAGTTATATCAATGGTCACCTTTGACCGATCCTTCTAAAAATTCACATCTGCAGGTAAATTGACGAATTTGATTTCCATCCATTTTATAATAGATTTAGGATTATCTTGAAACTTAAGTGTGCCAGTAGACAGTCAAATTAGAATTGAAGATGTACTGGACGAACGAGATTTTGGATTTGGTTGGTCACCGTCAGGCACTACTCCTCTAGATTCATATCTGGAGGTAAATTGATAAATTTAATTCTTATACATTTATGATAAATTGGGAAAGACGAGATGTCACTTTTACTGGGCTTTGAGTTTGCTGATAATAATAATAAATTATAAGTTTTTATTTGTCGTCAGTTGTCTAAATTACCAACTGGATGCTTATCTAGGCCAACTATCAAATTTATTGAAAGTTTACTCTAATTAGAGGTTTGATGGTTCTTTGTTTGAAAATTTGTTGTTTGTTTAGGCCGCATTCACATCATGAGGACGCTTTTGCAAACAAGATTTTTTTTTGCCAAAAGAAGATGTTTCTGCTGACAGTAAAATAATACCTTTGCTATAGTGCGCCGGTTTTATAGCCACTCTCTTTCAATTAAAAGTCTTTCATGAAATTAGGATTTAGGCCCTTAAAGAGAGTTAAGAATCTGGAAAAATGTACTGTAACATATGAAAATTGAGAATGAAGAAGATAAAAATGACGAGAAAACTTGTGAATGAATAATGACGTAGCAGAATTTGAACCTAGGACCCACATAATGATAGAGGTAATTGTGATCGATCCTACAGTAAGTTAACCTAGATGCTAGTGTTTACCCTGTTGCCTATCTGAACAAATCCAAGGATCCCAGTTCGTGTTACCACCGAATTGTATATAAGATAGAAATAAGTGAATATAGGGACAACCTTAAACTGAAACTCACTTTGATTTCAGTTCGATTTTGGTGATAAAATGATGGTTGTGACTAAAATAGAAGTAAAAGATTGCCTCTTTTACAAACTCACGGAAACATTCCAGCTTTCCTACAGCACAGAGAAGTGTGAGAAATTCAAAGAGGTTGAGAAAATGTCACATGTAAGTAGTTGTTAAATTTCTATTATTTTTGAATCGTAAATTAGCGTCCTATTGTCTGGTGACATGGAGTGGCAAGTTGGCAAAGTAAGTTGGCATCACAACCATTGTACTGCGAAATTAATAACTGAGATTCGAGTTCATTGATTTAGAAAAACGGTCTTCTTGAATGTACTCATCAGAGGCATCTTCGATCTTTCCTTGATTTTCTGAAAGATTTATTCCCTTGAGAAGTTTTTATCAATTGTTATCCATCTTCTAGTTGACCCCAACTCTGAGCATAATTTTCTAATACGCATGGTATTGCTTGAGGCTTTCTTGAGCGTAGCACAAGACTGGTTATTAGCATATAGCGGTTGCAATACCTGAACTGCTTCAGGAGGAGTCTGTGCTCTGAATTGTTGACTGTAAACTATCTAGAACACTGAAGCTACATTTCAATGCAAAGATTATGGTTATCAATTCTATGATGTATTGCTGTAAAATTTCATGTAAAGTACCTTGAAGACAAAAGAACACTTCACAACAATAACCACTCCCCTGAAAATCAGCTTGCTCTTTTCATAACCTTTAGTTTTGTTGGCTATACTGAACCGGAAAGTCTGGTAGGACACCCTTGACTATTCTGGCTGTGCATGTGCTCCACTAGTTTTACAATTGTTCTAAGCAGTCACTGCTTAGCTTTAAATATAGAAGTTTCATTGGCCATAACATGCTGCGATTTGAGAATCCGATTAACTTGCTCGCAAAACTGTCTAGTGCACACGAGCGAATCCGGTAAAGTCGATCTAGACTTAGAATTATATTCATTGTTTTACACAACAAGGGAATACCTTCCTATCATGAACAGGTATTCGGGTTATACCCTTGGGCCTAAATTCGAATTTATCACACATTCATCAATTTCTACAATGTTGACTTTCAATGAAGTTTTTAAAGTAGGAAATTAAAAGTTTACACAACTACGAGATTTCAATAATTGAAGTTTCCCAGGAAGTTGGCAGGGATTAAAAAGGTTTTCGGTTTTCCTACAGCAATACCAACCATCTACCTTTTTCTAATTGGCCTATGTACACTAGGCTATCAAAATTATTGCACAGGTCGATTCAAAATGGCGGCAAAATTGCAAAGCTGTGAGGGCTGGGCCTATATTAAAATTCCCATAACTTGTGTCAGACAGCTCACAAATACAAGGTTTTGGTGGCAAAATTTAGGAAATTTTACTGACACCATAGCTCAAAACAACAAGCAATAATAAATTCAGGGAGAAACTATGTATGACTTGGGATTTGAGTGATGGTCTAAATCTCCGGAAGAAAATTTTGAAGAAGGAGTTGTCATATAAAATCAGTACAAAAGGGTTGTAAAAAGTAATTAATATGGTAAAGTGCTTTGTTACTTTGTTGCTACTGCTTTGTGGAATCCCATGGGTTTTGTTTCTTCTCTGTATGGTGAATTAAAGGGAAAATGAAGGAGGTTCAAAATATTTGAAGGGAGGGGGAGAGTAATTTTTCATCTTGCATCCCACACATCAGTTGCAATTTTGTCATTCTTTAGGTAAACATGCTGTTTGTTCTCCTTCTTATGCCCCTTTAATTTGCATTTATGAAGTATTTTACTTGGTTATTGACCTCAAACCCAGGAATGATAGTTACAATCGTGTGTATCAGATAAATTTCTTTATTGATAAGAATGTACTTTAAAATCCAAGGTCTCCTCCTTTCCTTAAAATTTTTGAGACTCCCAACTTACTTCTTGCCTCACCGAAGGGACAGCTAGGATAAGACTCATGGGGGTCCTCAAAGCAGTAGCAACAAAGTAACAAAGCACTTTACCATATGAATGACTTTTTACAACCCTTTTGTACTGATTTTATATGACAACATCTTCTTCAAAATTTTCTTGCTGAGATTTAGACCATCACTCAAATCCCAAGTCATACATAGTTTCCCCCTCAATTTATTATTACTTGTTGTTATGAGCTATGGTGTCAGTAAAATTTCCTAAATTTTGCCACCAAAACCTTGTATTTGTGAGCTGTCTGACACAAGTTATGGGAATTTTAATATAGGCCCAGCCCTCACAGCTTTGCAATTTTGCCGCCATTTTGAATCGACCTGTGCAATAATTTTGGTAGCCTAGTGTATATCTACATCTGGGTATGTTAATTCGTTAGGTTTTTGTTTCTTTCTCTTTCTGACTTGACGCTATTGAGTCCATGTTTTCGCTATGGCTCTGATTTTTCAGGCTTTATTGAAGCTTACGACAGTACGATTGACAGAGAGTAAATATATATCAATAAGATGCAAAACCAGGGAAAATCTTCTTAAGTCTTCAATGTCTTTATCTTTGAGGCTTCGCTTAGTGAATGACGGGTCTCTGGCCATACTTAAACTGGAGTAATACTCCCCTGGAAGAAAACCCGAAATCGATCCACCAAGGGCCTGCTTATATGAGCAGAAATACTTCGCCTTGCAGACTCAGGGCTGGCAAGAGGTATTTCGCTCTCCTATAGAATAAAGTTGATTTTTCAGATTGCGTTTTTATGAAGAATAAGGTGACTCCACACTACCGGTATAGTTTAACTTCTCCACTCAGGAGGTGAAGTTTCACTCAGGGGAACTGAAGATTTTCCATATAAACGCAAAACTATCGGTGTTGTGAAGGAATCTAGACCTTTTCCAATGGAAAATCAATGATTTTGATAATATCGATTCGGGCAACCAATTTGATTATGTTAATATTTTCCTTTCCTAATGTTAACATCGTCTTTTTCCTAAATTGAAGCTTCTGGTGATATTATAAATAAAATCAATGATGCGTTGACGATTAAGGACGTCTAGGGAGCTACCTGGACTTTCAGACTCGGCATGAAAATGCTATATAAACAGTGCTTGAAATTTACTTCGCTTGTCAGCCCTGGGTCTGGCAAATGAGGTACATTCATTCATATAAAACGCCCTAATTGTCACAAAATTGAGATTTTCTTCGGTTTATTTCTTCTGTTTTAGACATCTAAGAAAGAAAATAGCTGGATAACAGAGTTATCGAAACCTATAAAGGGAAAATGTGTTCGAATTTCAGCGGTAGACAAGCAGACTCCTGCCTGGAAGGTAGACTTATATGGATGTGAAGGTTAAACATCAAAACGAAGACATCACGCTTTATCAAACTTTATCTCAATTTCTCTTCGATGAACGAACTCACCGTTAAATTGCACTGGCAGTTACACCTGAAATCCGAAACGAAATTCTAATATTCAAAGTTTTATGACTTTAGAATGATAGTAATGCACCATTGTACACTCAACACGTTAAGAATCAGCTTTTTGAAAGTGTGTAGTTCGCTTGTAATGATTTGCTCCAGTATACTGGTTTGTAAGAGTTCGCTCAAGAGTTTTGTTGGTACTTGTGCTTGTTGTTCATTATTTCATAATTGTGAAGAGTATAGCTCGTCTACAATGAATCATGAATTATACCATATCACGTTTCGTTAGGAATATGTTGCGTCTCTTATAAGATATTCAAAACCCACGTAACATCGATGGAGGTAAATATAACAATTAAGTGTACCTAATATTTAAAAATGAGAAATCAGCATTCAATGCTGTTGTTCTGCTCTTTCTTTCTGTCAAGTGCATATTCAGTTGTCCCTGATCGTCACTTCTTGGTGCCCATTTCTGTTCCTTTATTTCAGTTTGAGGTTCCAGTTGGTGTTACAATTCATCAATAAATATAAAGTTAAACATGGTACACAAAGCATTAAACATTGAGCAAGGGTGGTGAACATTGGAGAATTAAGTTGTATCAATGGTTTTATATGTAATGTTTCCATGCCAAGTCATTCGCTCTGAGTTTGTCATCGCCCATACTTATTCTTAATGGGTCAAGCAGTGTAGATTGTTCGGCCGCGCCATATTTGATGAAGCTTTTCCTCACTTCATTGGTTACTAATTTCGATCTTGACCTTGCAACTTAATCGCATTCAATAACGATGACGTAATGGCTCTTGAATTATCGTACTGAGAAGCTGCTAGTTTTGAAAAGTTTGAGATTGCAAGACCCCTTTCTTGACAGATAAATAAATCAAAAGTCTTTCTTCTTCAGAGCATGAGTCGCCATCGGTAATAGCAGGGATGAAACGTGTGTCAAGAACATGATCAAATTATTAAGCTGCCAACTGACATGAGGAATAACACGCATGTGATATGTTAGACGATGAATCACTAACAAAGGAAGCATATACAGCTTGTGTCTCACTACGAGCAATGGTTGATGAAGCACATAATTGCTCACACCAGGAATCAATTAGGTCTGTTAGATATTCGTGTTGTCCAGCTTGGTTACCAATAAATCTACCCGATATTTTCGGCCAGCTACAGTTATTTTTATCTCGGTCTCAATTTCCTTTGCTTTTGCTTCTTGATCTTGTTTAACCACCAACCTGGACTTAGACGGTTTGGGTAAAAGCCTGGGCCCAGTTGTTCAAAACCCCGATTAACTTAATCGGTCTTTGAACAACGCAAACTAATCTAAGTTTAGAATTTAATCCCCGATTAGGCATTTTAATCCTAGATTAGGGCTAATCGGCGTTTTGAACAACCGGGCCCTGATCTCGAACCATATTCTGCAATCATATCTAATCAAGATTAACCAAGCGGAGATCACCTGAACCACTAAGGTCATCTGCGAAAGCAACATGTTTGATATCCGTGTTCCAGCCGTCTTCTGCAGTATTGCACAAATTAATATTCAGACTATGTGCATTTCTGAATAGAATTCTCAGTTCTTCTCTTTGTCAAATCTCGCCAAAATGGTTAACTACTTTACAGACTCAATAGGCCAGAAACCATATGGAAAGAAGGTAAATGCTCTATGTCTTCAATAATTATTTAACCTGCAACTAAGTGAGAGTTACCAAGCTGCGCAAAATGCTTGATAAGCTACCATTCTTCAACATCACTTTTTAGTAGGGTCTGGAACGTCAACTGTAACAGGCGATCCGCCAAACATCCTCAGGGCGATGCATACGTTTGGAAATATCTGGCCAAGCTTGTGATTTTGTTTATGAGGCTGAATAGACTGGAAGGAAGTCGTTGCACTTGCTGCTAAGACCGGGAGCACCGTTATGACAAAGTCCTAATCTTGTGAAATTTGTATATGATGGCTCTGTTTGTTGGACATGGCTTTCCTAATATTAAAATGCTCTAGTTGACGATGGGTCAGGTAAAACCCAGAGGACCCTGGATGATGCCTCTTTAGAATTGTCTGGAAAGGAAAGGAAAGCCTAGATAGGAATGCATGCATTCTCTAGCAATGAGTATGGGCTAAGATTTTTAAGGAAAGGTAAGCAAGCGTTCTGGAAAGCAGTTTGAAAGAATTGTAGCTTTGACAGTCTTTTTTATAGCTTGATAACTTTACTTAGTTGTGCAGTTCTTTCAGCGCTTGATGATGACTACTTGGGGGATTCTGATGATGAAGATGATTTGTGAGACAACAATTTTTATGGAAATTTTAATGTTCATTTGGAAGAACTTGTATTGCCCCAAGAAGATGTGGCTGCCCCAAGGGATACTATGGCTTATTTAATCTGATAAACGAACTCACTGTTATATCGCACCAGTAGTTACATTCTAGCATTGAAATAAAGACGTTCTTGTATTTAGAGCTTTAAGATTTTAGAATGAAAGTAATTGTATAATCAATTAGTTAAGAATAGGCTTTGTGAAAGTTTGAGATTCACCTGTAATGAATGATTTGCTCCAGTTAACTGCGTTGTTGCTCTCGAATTTCGTTCGAAGTTTTTCTTGCTGTTCAATACGTCTTAATCGTGAAGCCGTCTACCGTGTACCATGAATAGGCTATACAATCACTTTCTGTTAAATTTTGTTCCAATTGTATTTTTCATTAAAAACATTCAAAAACCACGTAGCACAAGCCAAATCATTTTAAGGAGGAAAAGTGAAGGCATTAGATCACAGGAGGGAAAAAGCACTGTAATCAAACACCCAATTATTATTATTATTATTGTTGTTTCTTTGTTCTTTGAATTTCTAGAAAAGGCAGCGAACTTGAAGACTAGTAATTAAACTAACTGGTTACTTGAAAGTAATAAAGTAATCTGGGGTGTAGAGGCTGGTGAGAAGGGAGCGATCACCCTGGTGAAAATATGTTGTTATTGTCCAGAAATTCCTGAGTTTGTTGGAAATATTTTGTGGTTTGAAGTGCTCAAAATTCTTCCGTTTAGCCATCTCACCATTCTTCCACAGGGAGCAACTATCTGAGGATATTTTAAGACTGTCATGCCTGAACTTTAGGCAGATATGTTCCTTCCCTCGTCCACTCTTACATTAATATCTGGAATCAGGAATCTCTCACATCAGGTAGACGTTATACTTCACTATTTGCTCACTCCGTTTTTATATTTTATTTCATTTATATGGGAAACACTTGATTGATTCAATCTTATTTATCCCTAGAAACATTACTTTAATTTCTAAAATGTACTCTATCTAATGATCATTAAAGACAGTCATAGACACTACTGTGTTATAGATTTTCAATGGTTTTCCTAAGCTTTTGCAAAGAAACCTTCAATTTTTTGCTTCCTTTGCTTGCAAGCATTTCTTCTACACAGTCACCCATTCAGATCTGTGAGGCTAACAACTTATTACTGTATGTTAGTTACAGTGATAGCATTTTAAGCCCCATCTGGAGAATATTAAAGATTCCCTCCAATATGAATACTCAATAGAAATATCTGAAATTTTGTCAGAAATTTTTTTCATCTGTGCCCCCTACAGAGTAGATCCCACTGCAGCACCGTAGCTCGGAAAAATTATTTGGAACAACCATTGTTCGAGAACAATAAGAAGACAAGGGATCATGCTTCGAACATTTTAATTTTTTAGGATTATTAGGGGGCAAATGCCCCCACTACCCCCCGGTTCCTACGTGCCTTACGCCCCTGAAAGTAATTTCGGAACGCAAAACTTTGGTGAGCTGATGATAAATTTCAAATTCTTTGTATAAAAGACGGAATATATTTTCTACGGAATGTGATTCTTACCTCTTTTACCTGATGATATTATCATCTACCACTCTCAACGAAGCATTGATCAAGCAGCAGGCAAAGCTTCACAACTCTGGTCAATACATAATGTTGTCAAGGCATTTTGCCTATTTATATGCTCCAAAAAAGTCATTATCGATTGCGGAGAACTTCTACAAGGTTCTGTGGTGTAAAAGAGAGGTAAGATCGAGATTTTCACCGTTAAATAATGGCGGAATAATTATGACTGTATTTAGGCCCATCGTCCTAACCACGTGTGCATTTCCAAGGGTGCCGAACATAAAGAATATCCCTCTAGGAAAACAAAATCTTCCCGGCAGCACGATGGTGAATATGACGAAACGCATGCAGAAGCAAGCCAGCAAGAGGAAGGAGAAGTTGAAGAATAAACTTGATGAACGTTTAACTGCTGACAGAGAAGAAAAACTTATCCAGGAATCGGTGGAGCTGGTCAGAAAGCGGTTAGGTCTTGACGAAAAAGCAGTTGTCATGATAAACACGAATGTTGACTTCCTGATTTCTGAGGGCATCACTCCTGATATCATCTCTAAAATGGCAGCGAGATCGCCAAAAGGTCTGAATCTCGATTTGAAAGTTATCAAAGGCAGAATACGAGTTTTTAAAGTCAACTCCATCTACGAGGATTCCATGAGGAAGATTTTCAAGAGAAATCCGTCCATTATTTCTTGCAAGTTGGAAGAAACTTTGAGTCAAAAGGTAGTTCTTAATCTTTTTGCATGTTGAAAACTGGGTCAAATGTCAGTGGCGGTTTTAGGGGAGGGCCAGGGGGGCCATGGCCCCAGGCCCCGCGCTTTTGCTAGAAAAAAGGGGCCCCGCATCTTGCATAGAATAAAAAAATTCTCTCCTTCATAATGAAATATACACAAAGCTCAAACAACGTTTGAAATAACGTTATGCTCAGACTTAGCAAAAATTTGAGTTGTACAAGCTCTCTGTAAAGAAAACGCAAAAATGATATTAGGACCAAATTTTATACCCGGGGTGGGGGCCCTGCAAATTTTTTCGGCCCCAGGCCTCGCAGTTCCTAAAACCGCCCATGTCAAATGTTACGCACCAGGTTGGGAGATTGTATGTGTTTGCCGATATGCAGCTGCGAGTTAGTTGAATGTGCGAGGTGTGAGTTTAGAGTTAGCTGAAAATTAACTGCAAGTATTCCAAAATGTGGAGATTAGTTACTGTTAAAAACATTATTTGTCTAGAGATGGGCAAATAGGGAAGATATAAGGCACAGTTTCTCATTTTGTACTCTGTGTGTGTATATGCACAATGAAAAACAAACTTTCCAACATTGGTCACATATACTCCCCCAATTTTCAAACTGTTAATTGTTTGCTGTTTGTGGGTCCCCTTATGTCCAGGGGTGCCATCTTGTAGATTGGATGCCTGCCCCTGCCTTGAAGACCAGACACCTCTGCTCTGAATACCTCAAACTTAGATTGAACACCCATTCAACAATATTGTTATCAACTTTTGCTTTTGCAGGTGGAGATGATGAGAGGCCTGCAACTGAATCTGTCGGTTCACGAAATCGCAAAAATCCTAGAACGCTGTCCTGATATCATAGAACACCTGCCGGCTGAAAAACTTGTTGAAAAAGTTGAATTCCTGACCAAGAAAATCGGTTTTAATATCAGTCTCGTCCGTAGAATTATAGTAAAAAACCCGGCAGTCCTGACCATGGGGAAGGAGAGCCTGAAAGAAAAGACGGACTTCTGTATTCAAAATTTCAATATTAACCATGATCAAGTGTCAAAATATCCAAGAGTTTTCCAGGCTCCAATGAGTCGTTTGAACGAGAGGTATTTATTTTTGAAGCAGGAAGGACTGATTGGCGATGAAATCAAGATTAGAGGCTGGGCTTTCAAAAATCTTGCTGCTAATTCTGATGAATATTTTGCTGAGAAAATTGCTCAGAAACCGTTGAAGAAACTCAGAGATTTCCAGGAGAGGATGCGAAGGGAGCAAGAAAAAGACTTGAGACTGTCTAAAACAATTTCCTGTGATTAGTGGAACACCAGATGGATGCTTAAATATTTTGGATAAGTTTCTAATTTGGTTACTGTATCTTCTATTTTATATGTACAATTAAGTCAAGGTCTTTGTCTTTTAAATTTTTCAAAACGAGTTTTATCATGCTTGAATAAGGCATTTGGCTGGAAGGGCCTAGAAAGCACATGAATAGCCAAGGAAAAACCAAGAAAATCGGAAAAAGCAGGATGGATGTTTTTCCGTCAAAATAGGGAATCTTATGCTATGGGGTGGAGTCGTTTCTAGTCCTCTAAAACCAAAAATTAGAACCGGAAACTAAAGAAGAAGGTTTGATCATAACATGCTCAGGATCCAGGTACGAACTTGATAAAGTCTGTTATTATTGCGTAATCACTAATGGTTATCTATGGATTAGGTTATTCATATATATCTTGTTTAGAGATATCAACAGTCTTTAGATGGTACAAAACTTCAAAATAGCAAGAAATATCGGAAACATAGCCAAACGAACACATGGATTCTTACACTTTTTATCTGACACTCAACAGACTATTTTGTTTAAATATCGATCCTGTTTTTCCTTGGCTATTCATGTGCTTTCTAGGCCCTTCCAGCCAAATGCTTGTAATATTATGTATTTTCTGGCGCTTATGCAATACGAAAAGTTTAAGAAGTCCATGTGTTCGTTTCACAATGTTTCCGACATTTCTGGCTATTTTGAAGTTTTGTACCATCCAAAGACTGTTGATAGATATATCCCATATCGCTACATTTAAATAAATATTTTATCATAGTTTGTTAAAGGTTTAGTTAATGAATAAATTAGGTTTGAGATTATTTTTGTAAATCCAAACTATATTAATGGAGAACTTATGAAGGAGCCATATCAAGTGCAACTATTTAATTTCATTACGACTCGCCTTTCATTCATTAACAGTCGGGGACAGTTGGGATTTAAAACCATCATTCATTGCGCAGTAATAGGTTTTTGTCTAGATCCCACCTGGATTCTGAGCATGTTATCTATCACCAACCTGAAAAAGGCAGCCAGTCTCGTTCAACATGGTGGCCGAAGCAACAAGAATTGGGTTCAGGGAGGTTCTGCTGATTTTGTCTGCTGTCCTGAAATTCTCTCAAGCTCAAAAGTGTGGGCCTCTTGGATACGTAGCAACTGATCTGCTGAAGTAAGTTTACGTCTTTGTTGACCATCTTGGATTTTGAGCTGGTGATGGTTCGTTAATATTGAGAAATAAGTAAGATCCTTTGCTTAGCTTAGCTTAGCCTAGGCCTAATAATTTATGAAGAAGTTTAGTCATTCCTGGGTGAAAACCCCGCTGGGGTCATTTATCATTCTCAAAAATAGGATTTGGCTATTCTTACAAACCCATATTCTGTGTATGATATCACAGCACTTCAAGATACCCACCCCAATCCTACACAAACCCAAGCTTAGTTAGGTATACTTGAGCAAAATCCAAACCAACCTCTTAAGTACATCTTTGTCACAATCAATGCCTTTGCAAACTTGTTAACTGTGCTTCCTAACCCTTAAAAGCTGATCCCCAGAGAGAGTTTATTAGTTCTTATTCTTATATCTAAGTTTAGCTCTCAAAATATAGTTTAATTGAAAGTATTTTTCTATCCATCAAAACAGTACATAATCTTTAAAAGGGGCAAATTTTGAGTCAGAAACTCTATCATTCTACATAAGAAATAGTTAACTACAGTCCTCCCCAAAATGTCTTGAGACACAATTGTAATTTTTGCATTATTTAAATAATGGAGCTATCAAACTGTAGGATAATTTTTGAGCTCCCCTTTCCTACAAACCAAATTGGATATTACCTCTTGGTGCCACTGAAGGATGTGGCAATGCAATTCTGCTTTTAAACAATATTCAAAACAATACACTTCAGGGGGATGGGAGTTTTGTTGACAGTCAGTAGACATGGTAAAGGAATCAATGATTGTCTCAAACCTTTTGGTCAGGATTGTGAAAGGTATGGGACCTTAAATAAGTGGATGGCAGCCCCCTTGGATATCATTTGATTTCATTTGATGATACTGAGCTCTTGTTAATTTCTTTCAGGCCAAGCTACTGGTATTTTGATCTGAATAAGACAGAGTGTGGAAAGTTCCCCAAACCTGATCGGTATGACAAGCTGACACCTCCAGATGGAAATAAAACATCCCATGTGTGTCGAATATACCTTCATATATGCAGTGGAATGAAATACCAATGTGCAGGCACAGCATGTCTTCGGTATTTGTACACAGATGATTACGTGGTTCTGCTTGGAAAGGAGAAAGAGAATCCCTTCTTTGAAGGTATGCTTTCATCCTACCTTTTATGCTAAATAATATTCCTAATGATTCCCTGGCCATGTATTTCAAATGTACTTCAATTGCCCTGTATGCTAAGGTATCCAGATGTCAAGAGGATTACGATTTAGTACTTGGAATAGGCAATCCTCTTTTGCCTCGACAGGGAGAAAATATGGGCTGTATATTCCACCACCTAGGTTTAGTTGCTCGAAAAGAGCAACTTTCTGTTGTTGTCTCATGTAGATAAGCTTTTTTACATATCCATTTTGTCAGTTGAGTTTTGTTAAAGCTGCTGGACTTAAATGCTTCAAAAGAGCAACTTTATCATCTGGGATAAGTCTTTGCCCAGTACAGAACTTGATGATGTTGATGAAATATAGAGAAAAGCAATAACTTCTGATAGGAACTTTGCATTTTGCATTCATCACAGTAGTTAGCCAGAAAGTAGTTAGATTGAAATATACTCAATGAGAAAAGGAACTCCAGTACTTCTGCTGAGAAAAAGGAAAATATGACTTTGCTGTTTCTCCAAGTTTTGTTAAGGAATATGACCCTGGATTTTTTACCAGTAGTTAACAGTAAACTAACTTTTGGCCCATTCTCGAATTAGTCTTAGCCTGTTTGAAAAGGCCAATTTTTATCTTTTCTCTCATGATAAATTTAGTATGTTATCATGGTATCCTTTTTAGATGGAAATTTAATGTAATTTTTGTTTTCAGGGATGAGTTACTTTGGATCATCATTCAATGGAGATAATTCTCTCTGTACCAACAAATTGCAGAGTGTTCAAACCAACATTAAATTCATTTGCGATGCGAATAAAAAGTGGAACACAACAGTTGTGCATGATCACGGCGGGGCTCTGGCACCAAAACCTCTGCTCAGTTTTGACAAAAAATCCTGCAAGGTAAGCTTCTCAGTTGTGTTTTCAATCAAATTACTTAGTAATTACTAAATATTAATCTGGTAGAGTAGGTTTTGATTTGAAAGCATATATGGTTGGCTTTGCTGTTTTCTGTTCTATGCTGTTTAACTTATACAACTCAAACTTTTAGAGTCTGATATTGAAGGGGGTTTATAATTACAAAGTATTGACATTTATACTTGGTATGAAGATTGTTGATTTCATTTTTCCAGAATACTGCTTATGCAATAGTGGTTGCTCAATTCGAGATTAGTTGAGTTCTGATTTCCAGACCATCACTGCCTGTGTTGCCATTAGCTGCTTATTATTGTTTGCCTCTTTGAGATTGGAATCAGCGAGTGAGAAAATAGTGCTAGCTGATAGTAACCTTTAGTTTTCATTTTATTTATTCCTTTCTTTTCTGGTGAGGTAACCTATTATTTCCTCTTTACAGCTAAACCTTCAATTCAACTATACTGGTGCCTGTCACAGATTTGCACCTGGGGAACAGGCTGGCAAGTACATTAGCGCTGGATCTGTTTTGTTAATATTGTAAGTCAAACTTTAACTCATGCATATCAGAGCATATAAGACAATGTTTTATGCCATCACTTGGGATGTTGTGACAAAAAATGAGCGCTCTAACCATGTTCTAAAACAATAAGCTAGCACAGTAACCTTGAGATTTTGACAACTCCCGGGACCTGGTGGTAGGATATGTCAATTGGGGTAGCCTACTTTGGTAAAAGTTAAGTTGTGTACATATTCAAGAACAAAAGTTGTGTTTGATTTCAAGACATTTGATCTGATATTAGATCAACCACATGCATATCAAGTAGGTACTTGCCTTTCCCGATTAATGCTATCAGTTTAATAGCTTGATGTTTCAGAGCAGGAATTCAAGAACAAATAAAGATGATGAGAAAAGGATGATGTATAAGTAATAGCGAAAATAAAGTTATTTTCATCTGCTGATTAGATTGTTGAATCAACAATTTGTGAAATGTTCGCACCAGCAGTTTTCTTGCTTTCTTTAAGAGGTAGACTTTGAGGAAACCTCATGCTAAATTTTGAATTTGTATTAATTGGAAATGAGTTATGGAAAAGCAGGTCAGATTGATGTTACATCTCCTGTAATTTCTCCTAAACCGATTGTCAACAGATTTTTAGCACCCCTTGGTTCTCCTTGCTACATGGAGAATTGCCTCCACCACCCTTTCTTGTAATCATCTTGAAACTGAATCATTCGTAATAAGAGAATATTAGGATTGCATTTTTCCATTTTCAGATTTTTCCCTGGATTAGCTTTATATTTCCTGGTTGGTATGTTGATAAATCGAATGGCTGGAAGTAAGGGAAAAGATGTGATACCTCATGCGAAATTCTGGTTAGAGCTTCCGGACCTTATAATGGTAAGTTCATTTACAAAATTGTTCCCTTGAGAAATTTTGCCCCCTTCCATAATGTATAGGTAATCGATCAGCGTTTCTTGCTTGTTTAGCTAGGGCTGGTGGTTTCCAGAAATCTCTTCTGGTATTTGATTTGAACTGTTAGTAGTAATTTTAGCAAGTGATTCTGAAATACCAGGCCACAAAATTCCATCAATCTCAGAACTGGTACCTAGTGATTCTATGGATATCGTACATTTTAATGATATCATCAAACTGCGGTACCCTGCCAAGACTTTTCCTAGATTAATGGCATTGTAAAAAACCATATTTGAAAAAGTCCACCCTTCCTACTGGAAATTATAAAACATGGTTGAAACTTGTCTGGTAACACAACTGTGCCAGCTGACATCGTATGGTTAGAAGGTATATCTGATGATTACAATTAATTTTGAAGCATGAAACTTTTACTTACAACTTAAATACTTCCATGACTTTGGTTTCGAGATCAGAAAGAGAATGGATCCGTGGCAAACCAATGGCTCTGGAAAAGAGACCAAAAACCTAGCAAACGGCCAAAAAATGCCATGAACTTTTATGCTTTTCTCTTGCAAACTTTGGACTTAGTTATTGATTCCCACTGTTGAATAAGATTGACGTAGTTAAGGTTTGAAAAGGATTCACATCTAAAAATTGCATCTTGTAATCCATTCATTCAAGTTTCAGGATATGATGACTGGTTTTGAACCCATGCCACTCCTCAAGCCAAGCAGCTGTTGTATAAGTGCTTGCCATTGCGTCCTCTTAAAATGGCTCCTAGGCTGGTCAAGGAAGTTTACATGAAGCTAGGGCTAAGGGAAAACTGGCACGATTTTCACTCCAGTCTCTGTTGCGAGTCATTGAGTATTTATACGGATGAAGAGGGCAAATTGAAATCTCTCACCGGCGTCCTATTTCTACGTAATCAGGATTATTTTCATCCGGGGACTAAAAGAAATGAAATCGTTTTCATCCTTATCATGATAACAAACTCAACGGTTGAGTCTGAAACTCCATTCAAAAAAACACTTGCAAAGATGAAGTGTGACTGAACACAACTTTTGAATTTCAGGACGGCTTTGTGCTGACGATGGCGACATTGACATGCAGAAAGGAGGAAGGAAGAACAAACTACGAATCTGTGTGATATTTAAATCAGGAAAGTACGAATTTATGATCATGAAATTTCACCTTCACTTTTGAAGTCTTGCATCGCAATAAATATTGTTGTAGAATAGACCCAGTTTACACCGTGCTACCTTAAGAGAGGCTAAGATCCAGGGACAACTGAATACCCCCCCCCCCCCCTCTGTATCTAAACCAGATGATCTTCTTGGTCGTATGCTTTTAGCAACAAAGGGCTTAAAATGATGGAACAAACAAAGAACGTTTGTTAGTCACACCGTAATCAATATCACTCATTTGCTAGATTTACCGATGATTGGTACAGGAGACTCTTTCAACTGACCACAAGAACTATGCTTAGGATTGATGAATGAGAATTGTAAAAAACACACCAAAATATAGCAGCAAGATAAAATCGGGAAACATCTTTCTGTTTGAAAAAGGCGAGAAAGACTCGAAATTTACAATTTGACCTAGTCTGAATATTTAATCGATCATGTCATTTTCAACAGTGAGCAAAAATAACAAAGTAACCGGTTTTATACTTAGCCTTGTAGGGAAAGGACATTTAAGGAATCAGCAAGGACGATTAAGAAATTTGAGAAATTTTAATCGTTATTTAAAGACGAAAAATCTCCCGTCGATTTCATTTCCTTTTTAACGTGAATTTTATAAACCCAGAGTTGTACTGAAAAGTTTCCCTGTTCCATCGTCCTCATTATTTCAGCAGGGGAACAATTCCAATCCTAATTATTGTTTTTTGCATGTAATTTTCGTATGATCTGAAGTACTTTAAAATCTAACCCAGATTTAGAATCCGCATTGCAAATGTTGGACTTGGTTGCACTAGCTGAATAATTTATTAAGGGAATTCGATGATTTGATGGGTTAGTAGTTAATATAAATTCAGATTTTTGATAGAATTTTCCACGCTTCCTATTTTCAATAGGCTCTATTTTCTTTGTCTTCATTATTTCCCAATTTTTGACACCCGAGATGATTTACGTCACTCAATAAAAAGTTTTGGATAGGGGTATGGTTCCCAGAGACTTGTCGAATATGGAAGTGGTAATCAAAACATTTTTGGGAAGGGGTGGCACCACAATGTCTCATTCTAATAATAAAACATATTATACAAATTTATATTTTAATCATTATTATAACTGGGTTTACTCTTGAGGTGCACACGAAATTTCGGATGTACAAATTGAAATATTCAATATAAAATAATAAAATAAATGAACATATTATATAATATGTACACACTTGAGATCTCGTTGAAAAAGGCCAGCCTCGTTCTAACTCAGAACCAACATTTTGCCAAACAGGAAGGATAAAAACTTCGTTTCCCGTCTCCGGTGGATGCTGGATGATACCTGGTGACGTCACTTTTTTGTGCAAAAACTGTTTTCAAACATCTTTCTCAACCCAAAATTTATCAACGAAGGACCAAAATGCGCGTTCTAAACCTACAAAGTTTGTTTATTTTAGGATGATCTTGAGTTATCGGCTCACAATATCTGAGGATTTGACTTTGAAAACCAATCTTGTTGAATTCGAAAGAAATATTATAGCTGAAAATATAGCATAATTAAAGTAGCAAATCTGAAAGAGACGTGTTCATAAAATCAAGCATGAATGTTCTTTAACTAAGCATTGGTTTATTACCATATCCAGTAATTTCTAAACTTGTATAAAATGGTTTCACAATGATTTTTCTGTCTATTTGTATTTAATCGTTTTTGCTATGGTAACGATAACTACATTCTCATCAATACCTTCATTTGCCATGGACGTCATTTGCTAAACTAGACTAGAGTGCTCAGCGAGTGTAAGGTCATTAAGTGCAAGCTGCTGCCTTGGCATCTTTGATGACGAAGAAACCATAAGTCCACGGAGGAAGGACGAAGGGTGGCTTCACTTCAACTGGCTTGATATCCGGCAGCCTCTCGCCATCGACCAACTCCAGTGGCTTTCCATTCAGCATCACTTGCCTGAAAAACAATTTTGTGTGAGAAGAACTCCAACAGGGCTTCTCACTTTTGCAATCTTTCATCTTGGCTGTTTCTTTGCAGTTTGTTTTTATCATTATTTAGATTAAGTCACGAGTCGCCCAATGCAGTATTTGAATTTCCACTTGAAAAAGTCACATCACTGCCTTTCATAAAACTAGGTCTGTTATACAGCAAAAATTAAGCAGAACATAAACAACAAGCATAAACTCACTTGCTCTCAAACTGGTACTCGTTTGGCTGCAACAAATACTGGTCAGCACTGAGTTGGGCCAATGCTCCAGTCATCTGGATGTATGCGTTATTTGTAGCAGCAATATTGATCGCAAACACTGTGACCGCGTCTCCTTTATACGCAAAGCTGCAAAAGAAACCTTTTAATTTAGCAAGAACCGTGATAATCTGAAAGGCATTCAAGAAGCAGAATAAAGCAGCGGTCAGTTTTTACCCGTAGCAAGTTAAATCAAGGAGGATTTTGAATTCTGGAAAATCTAAAAAGCTGAACGAGATGTAAATTGTGGAAACAGCGTGTTCCATTGCATACTAGGCCATATGTGAAAACCAATGTATATACGGTTATGAACGAGAGGGTAGGGACGTTTTAAGGCTATAAACATTCTGTGGCGAGTCAAAAACCATAATTATTATAAGAAATAATATTTTGATAGCCTTTAAAGCCTATTTCATCAGATGGGGGAGTTAAGACAATCTGATCCAGTCTGGGTGTTTATTCAAATTTTGCAAGAATTATATTTGAAGCATCGGATGCGAATGCGCAATGTAATACATGTTATGCTTTGAGGTGGTTGTCACCGTGCGCTTGAAAATGATACCCATGATGCGAATGTAAAAATGATACCCTTTAGCTAGATTTGGAAACATAATGAAAGAGACGGTGCCTGTATTAGACCCTATTTCATTCGTACCTGCCAAATGGATTCACACAATGAGCGTATATGCGAGCACTTCTGTTGAATTGCAGCGAGTTCTCCACATCCAGGACTCTATTTCCAACCAATTGTTTGTAAAGCAGAGAAATCCAATAATCCTTGAAAATATAAGATTTAATGTTAGGCAAAAAATCTGCTACCTTAGAAGGTGACACAGTTAACCTCTTTATACTGGGCAAAGTAAGAAGTATTTAATAGGGGAATATTCTTGACCTTGTGTGTTTGAGTGCAGTGTTAATCGTCACCCCAAGACAGGGTTGGAGGATTTTTCTCTGTCATATTTCTCTAGAGGCCATGGTTCTGTAGAATTTTTTTCCAAATCAAAGCATTTTCAAACTATTCACAAAAATAATATATGTAGGAGGGGGAATTTTTAGGTGTTATACAATTTTGCATGCAGACTTACAGGTGTTGGGTTGTAGTCCTTGTCCAGCAATGCGTACTGGCCTCCCAGTAATGTTTGTCTGATGAGGACACTAATATTCAAGCGGGCAGCAAGGCCTAGTTTATCCAGCCATCTAGAACAAACATAAGATCATTATCAACATTGTTACATGCTGGTAGGGTATTCATTATCATTATTGTTACATGCTGGTAGGGTAACATTAAACTTAGGTGAACTCGTCAAACTAAATATGTTAGCTGTATACTAAATTCCCTAAGACTACCCGTACAATGAATATGCTGATGAAATGAGTTAGCTGCTGCATAAGAACTTGGATCTGCTAGGCAATGATTAAAAGTATGGTAATTCGTAACATGTTTGGGTGAATACTGTGATGGTGTGATAATTAGCTTTATCTATCCTTGCCGACAGTGTGTTAGTTGGGTGTCAGTAATCCTACATCAGTCGTCTACAAGAGGCTGTTAGTCATACTGCATCAATCGCTAGTTACAAACAAACAGTTGCTCACATAGGTGAGTAGTACTTTAGTAGAATACCCGAAATTCTCATCCTTGGTATCTCTGAAAAGTCCATTTGTTTGGTAAAGAACAATAAGAGTGATTATATAACGTTATTTCAGGGGTAGACTCTCTTTTTATCAACCTAGACATTTGATTCCTTGCTCTTACAAATCGGCTGACATTCAAAAACCTAGGCCGTTTAAAGCCAATTTCGAGAAAGTTGAGAAAAGCAGAGGATTGAAGAACTGACTATCAGAAATTGACCAAGTTATTTTGCATATTAGTGAAAGCAACAGGGTCTCATGCTACTTAATGACTGAGTTCGACACATCCTTTTCTTCATTGTAAAAGTTTTTGTGAGACACCAAGTAATGTATATTTTGGGTTATGATTAAGAAAAGAGCAGTGATAAAGTAGCATGTGAAACTACAAGAAGCCTGCTGCAAAGCCATCAGAGAGACCAGGGGCTCCACCCCCATATGTGCTTGCTGTTTCTCCAATCCAAATAGGCGTGTTCTTTGTCGCTGGCTGACTCATGATTATGTCCTTTGCGTATATCACGTAATCAAGAAACCTATCCAGGTAATTAGGGTCTGTGAAGTTCCGCAAAGTTGCATTCGTACTTGCTCCATAGTAGCTGCAAAATAACAAGATAGTCATTACGATATTGATCATAAGTTCATTGCATTCGGAAGAAGTGAATTACATAGCGATAGTGTTAGGAAAAAGGTGTGAGAGTGGCCAAGTTAAATTGGAATGTGATGTATTGTATTCTAATATAAATTAGGGGTGTATTAATCAAAGAGAGAAAGGCTTTCTGGTATATAAATTTCAGGGTGTTTGTCATACCAAAGGGGCCTGATTTAGGGTATAGCATAAATATACAGCCTAGGGTTGTAAATTGAACTGATAACTGAATTTTTAAGCCCTTGTTGTGACCGAGGTACTTTTATTTGATCAAATATCTTTGCCAAGAAAAGGGAGGAAACAAAACAACAGGAAAACTGTTGGTAGGAAGGATTTTATCGGGCAAACGACCAGTTGATCTGTAGATACATTTCATGGTAATACCTGTGCAATGTGATTCAATTCATCACTTGATAACTGCAGAAGAAGGGTGAGTCAGGATGAAAGATCTCACCTTCTTTATAAGCAGGTCATTGAGGAAAACACTTACTTTGCATAATCATGCTTAATCAGTAATCACTGAAGATGATTAGTGATATTGTGACCCAAAAGTGTTCTTGTTGTCTACATACAAAAGGTGTTACAGATACATTTAAAAACTGTAGAATTGGACATGAGATAAAGGAAAATATTTGGCAAACTTACAAGATATCATAAAACAAAGTAGGCAGTATGTAGATGGCAGAATTTCATGTATAGGCATGTACATCTACTTACAAATGGAAAGTTACTGCATCAAGTACTCCCTCTTCTATGTTAGCCAAAAACCTGTAGATAGAAAATTATAAATCATTGATACCAGCAAACAATTTCAATGCTCTCTGGTGTTAGTTCCAAAATTTGAGGCATGATATCTCAAAATCCATTTGGAAAAGACTTGGTTTGGCTCAAACTATAACAGATCTCTAAAGGAACAGTGCCAGTGATGGGGCTAGGGGGGGGGCTTTTGGCAATGAAAATTCTTGACTGTGCCCTTTTCCAGTGCTATCGAGAGGAAACTTGGCTCTACCTCCACTGCTGCATGTTCTGTATTAATTGTGATGGAAAACTGTTCTCCATTGGCAAAAATTGTGGCTAAAAAAAGCAGAAAGACTTTGATTACAGGTTGGCAAGCCATCTTGTTGTTCGCACTCCAAGAGTGTTTACTTCCCGCTTCCTACTTGAAAGTTGCAATGCGAGAATCTACTGACCGCAGTCTTAATGGTCAGCGGTTTTAGCGGCTTTGTTTCCTCAAAATATGAAACTGAGGCTGAAATTGAAGCCGAGGCCCTAGTGAAACGTTGCCTTCTCTTTGTGCTTTGTACTTCATGGTCTTTTCAAGTAACTTGCAGTGTAGAAAGGCAGCGGAAGTCAAAAGATACACAACACGATGGTAATTATGAAAGGATTCATTTTATTATTTCAAAAAATCGTATGATTTTGAACCAAATGTCCCGAATTCGATCCTGAATTTTTATTTGGATATGACATGACTTTATATAGACATGAAAAACCCCTTTGTTTTGTTGGGCCTACCATCATCAGAGATTCTACTCTAAAATATTTCTCTGGGGATAACCAGTGGTGGTTTTTGGGGGGTCATAGTTCCAAGCCCCACCCCTCGTACAGGCAAAAGTGGCATGACTAAACTCCAAGCGGCAACCATAAGACTAGTCTTAAATAGAGGGGAGGGCCTATCTGACTTAGCTCATGATGGATGATGGGTCAAATTTGAAATATTCCAAGTGCAAGAAAACATGTCTCATTCAAAACATATCTCCTTGCCCTGTGACCTTTCATCAAAGGGTTCTCCTAACAGAGTTTATGATTTAGATTTTCATACATTTGTTGATTTACATTTGAAGGGCGTTTACTGCAGCATGGATCAAAACTGTTCTACTTACCAATCCCTTTTGCATTGCACTGCACTGCTGTTTGCCCGTGCTTTATTGATGGAATCCAGCACTTAAAGAAATGAAGTAGAATGGCTCTTATTCTGATGAGAACAGCCTTTGTTGCTAGTCCGCAAAGATTTCAGGACATGGGAGGAACAAATGTAAAGCATCAAAAATTGATTTGAATTGAATATTTTACTAATTTGCTGTACTTTGCTCAGCACTATAAAACAACAAATATGAATAAATAAATCATTGCTAATCAGCGATTGATTGCAGCTCTTCAATAAAGGGGCTGATGTGCATCTTGACATGCTGTCATGAACGTCTCTCATTGGTTGCTCTGTATCCAAAGTATCAGTGTGAACAGAAGATATGATATTTGTTTTGGAATATTTCCTGACAGCCAGATGTGAATTAGATGTTTCTTGTGATTCCTTTGTCACATATTTGGATGTGTTTGCCTAGCCTGTCTTTGATTATTAGGTTGACAAGCCAAAAGCGGTTCAATTAACTGAAAATAAAAATTTTTTGTTTAATATTAGAGTAGTTTATGCTATAATAGGGAAGTAGAAAATTGAAAACAATAAAATATAAAATGAAATTAGGAAAAGCTTTTTGGTAGAAATACCATCTTCAGTGCAAGTAGAATCATCAATGAAAATCATAATGTTTCACTTTGAATTGAAAATGTTCATCTCAGTACCTTATTTCCTTACAGGGTTATTAGTATAAGGTCTAACTGTCATTAGGGTTATTGGTATACGGTTTATTGTTATAAAGCTTATTTGTATGTTTATTTGTATGATGTCTATTGGTATAAGGTTTATTGGTATAAGGTTAATTGGTATAAGGGTTATTGGTATACGGTTTATTGTTATAAAGCTTATTTGTATGTTTATTTGTATGATGTCTGTTGGTATGATGTCTATTGGTATAAGGGTTATTGGTATAAGGTTTATTGGTATAAGGTTTATTGGTATAAGGTTTATTAGTACAAGGTTTATTGATATTAGGTATATTGGTATAAGGGTTATTGATGTAAGGTATATTGATATAAGGTTTATTGGTAAAAGGTTCATTGGTATATGGTTTATTGGTATAAGGTTTATTGGTATGGGGGTTATTGGTATATGGTTCAATTGGTATAAGGTTTATTGGTATGAGGTTTATTGGTATAAGGTAAATTGGTATAATGTTAATTGGTATTAGGTTTATTGGTAAAAGGTTTTATGGTTAAAGGTTGATTGGTATATGGTTTATTGATATAAGGTTTAAGCTTCCAATTTGAAACCAATCTTAACTTTGAAGGATGGCAGTATAATTTTTTATCTGTTGATTGCTACTGGTTTGAGTTATACCTGTCGTCATTCTGTTTTTTTGTTTTGATCTTTTCCAAGAGGTCTGTTTCCTTAATACTGATGGCCCCAATGCAAAGAACCATCTCCAAAAGCTAAGGCTATTCAAAGCACTAAAACACTGCTCTGTCAAGTGGCTCTGTTGTTATTTTCTTATGATTCTATTTTTGTATGATTGTATTGTTGCAGAAGTGCATTATTCTCCTTGCTGTTCTTTACTTTGCATTTGGTGCAGAATTGGAATCGAAAGCCAAATTGTTGGCATCAAAAACTGTCTTAAACCCAATTATTGTACAGAACAAAGACCTTACTATCCTGTACAAGATCTACAACATTGGATCCAGGTCAGTTGTGTTTTTTATGATAATACTACAGCTTAAAGCTTTGTTAGGTAAGTCCTGTAAATCAACCAGGGTAGGTTTCCTCTACATCTGACAAGTGATGGTGTGATTAGTATTACTTGGGCTGGTTGATTTAATGGATTTCCTGTCGGTTTCTCAGTTGGTGGTATGATTGAAACTCATTCCACAAATTATCTAGATGGATTTTCCAAATCCTGCTTCTTCTCAGGTTTACTTCTGAAAATGTTAGGGTAGTAAGGATCATAGGGTCTAGATTATGGTATGTATTTGGTGTTTCAGACCTGGCTGAAGCATATGAAAATTTTGGTTGCCCGCTCGTTGGCATATTTGTTTGGGTTAGGGGCCACCACTATTTAGGATCGCGTTACTGTGCTGGCCTGTAATAGACACAGCACCAGACATGGTTAATGTTTAAGTAACACCAGCAAGAGACAGGTAAATGATCTCATTGAATATGTGAATGCTACTCCGTACTCAGTCAGCATTTGCAATAAAACACACCTAAAATATGTTATTAACTACTCAAGTTGGTGTTTTCTTCTGGAATATTGTTGATGTATCACATTTTGTAAAATACTTGGTACTTAATCCTTAGAAAATCCTTAGTACTGAAAATGAGAAGAATCAACCAACTTGTCAATCAGAAGCTATCCCCCAATAACTACAGCAGTGATTTATACAAAGGAAACTGCTATAGGATGGTTAGGACGGTGTGCAATTCACCCTTGATTTGTCTATGGGATAACAATGTCTGTGATTGTTTTTCAAAATATTGACAAGCTGCTTTTATTCCAGAATCTAGATATATTTCATTCTTAAGCTGAATCATCAAAGAAATGAAATGAGACTAGTAATAGAAGTTGTTGCAAGTCCTAACTTTTTATGATTCCCTTGCAGTTCTGCCTACAATGTTCACTTGAAAGACGATGCTTTCCCAAGCACCGACTTCAAGACTGTCAGAGGGCAAAACTCAGTTCAATGGAGCAGCATCCCTCCAAACGGAAACATGACTCATGTGCTTGTCGTCCAGCCACACAAACCAGGCTATTTCAACTTCACGGCCGCACAGGTGACCTATGAACCCACTGATGGGGCTGAAAAGCAGGTACATTACTTCATTAAACTTAACCTTCAAAAGTAATGAATTCAATTTAGTTTTATCCATGTGAAAGTATCAAAAATTTGAAATAGCTGTCATGTTAAATACAAATAAATACCATCATCAGCCAAGAGGAGTAAGAAAGCTTGCTTAGCATATAATTGAGAGATTTAGAATTTGACACAACAACTTTAATGCATTACAACATTAGGCTACGTTCACACCACCCAAGGTTTTAATGATGCGTGCAGCCGCTTCATTGAAACCTCTGAGATGAAACTTTGACGATTGAAGATAAGTGAAAGTAGGAAGCACATAAAATGATGTTTCGTTTAGAGTGAACACTTGCGGATGCTCCTGCTGGGGTTTCTACAAATGCACTCACCACTCAGGTGAAGGTTGACTCTGTGTATATCTGGATGTAATTTTTCATTTTGATGGTCCTTGTATGGAGGTAGGTGTATTGGTGGCAATCATCATTTGTAATGAGTGGAAGTTCCAATTGCAGGTCGCATTCACATCTGCGCCAGGAGAAGGTGGCATCATGACAGAGATCGACTTCAACAGGAAACACTCACCTCACTTGGTAAGTTTAGCATTTGATTATTTATGGTGAGCCTAGACCTAATCGTTAAAATGTTGGTTTTTCAAGCTTCCCACTTTTGGACGTATAACTCAGAAAGTGATGATCAAGTTTAAAAACATGGCAGTGAAGTTCAAATAAAAATCTACATGAATCCATTGCTACTTCTAAATGAGACTTCTGGAGTGGTCCTTAGACATTTATTGCATAAAACACTTTTTCCCTAAGCAAACCAGGTAACGTTATTGGATATCGAGTGAGGCGATCTGAGTAGACACCCAGGACCAAGGGCTTGAGAAAGTATCATTGTTGCTAGCAGCAGAGAACAAGGTTACCGTGTCCAATTGATGAACAGGCTGGAAATTCGATTTAATGTAGGAGACTATTTTGGTACAACTGTTTGAGATTCGGATCAGAACCTCGTTTGGCAACAGATCTTTTACTCTACGGTGGCACTGTGTTAGCGTGGCAGATATCAGGATCATTCAATTTCGAAAAGAAGTTTAAACAAAAGTTTTATTGATTTCAGGTTGAATGGGCCATATTCGCATTGATGTGCACCCCATCCATCCTCGTCCCCTTCCTCCTATGGTTCAGAAGCCATTCAAAATACACAGAAAACAAGAGTAAGAAAGCTTAAGTCTTACAACTTTTAGTTAAAATACCTTTTCAAAATCATAAAGTTTTATAATTTGATGAAAAAGTCTCTTGAAAAAGTAATTTTTGTGTCATTTCATTAATTTGCTTTCTAATTTAAATACTGTTTAAACTCTGTTAAGTCCCAGCACATTATGCCCAGAATCAAAGATGATGGAAAACCTTAAAACTTTTGCTATACCATCCTGAACATAATAGTCAAGGGCTCATTTCAAAGGTTAAAAAGACTTTTGAGTCTGGGGAAGAAGTTTCATATTCGGTCATCATTGGTAAAATTTTGAAAAAGGAAGCATAGCTTGGGTTTGAACATTGTTAAGAAATGGGTGGATGGCTTTTTGGAAATGTGTTAACTCGAGCTCTTTTAACAAAGCAAAAGTGGTAGAAAATATTCAGAATTTGGGGCTTAATAAGGGGTTTCCTTATATGGCATTAGCGGCCCAAATCTCAAAAAAGGGGAGTAACTCAAGTTTTAATGACGTTTGATGCATGGTTAAGGACTCGTATGAAAGGTAAAAGTACAAGCTTTCCTAAAATGGTGAAAAAATAATATAATTGAAAATTTAGGGATCTGGTAATAATTCTCCATATATGGGAATTATTGGCTCAAATTTCAAAGACAAGCATAACTTGAGTTCATATCAAATTTAGAAAAAGTTAAAGGGCTTGCCAGCAAAGCCCATATCATATCATTACCTTTATTTTGAGCCCTTACCTGCAATGATAGCCTGAGTGGTTCCAAAGTTATAGTTGATTGAATTTCATTTAGTTCTTAATGATTTTTCCAAGTTTTTTTAGTGCTTTTTGCAATATTCAGTAGATTTTCAACTATTAGAAATATAATTTCAGACTTCAAGGCAAAGTCAGGGAATGTAACCTATGCAAATTCTGCTGCCCTAAATTTTGAAGATCCAATATTCCCAATATTTTGTAGAAAAGAATATTCTCTCTTAAATATTGAAGTTTAGTTAGAATGGAAACATATTTTCACTTTTCCCAACCTATTCTCAGTCGAGGATCGAGTAAGAGCTTCTTGAAACTAAAATTACTTCATGAAATAGTTCTAAATGAATATAGAAGCCAAATTGGTTTTCCCATGGCTGGGCACACTATGCTCCGGGGGCTTTTTTAATTTTTGGGGTTCCAGAGAAATGGCTTATTAGAGCGGGTGCTTTTGTAAGGAGGGTTTGCAGAAAAATGATTTACTATCAAGCATGAAAATTCAGCTATTCACAATATTACGATGGAATACACCCAATAGCTATCCCTAACTCAAAATATTTTACTCTGTAATATTTCATGTAAGGAGAGGTGGGGCTTGATAGAGCTGTAATGTTACTGGCATTTTAAATCAACGAAATTGCATTTTAGTTGATTTCATGCGTTCTCTGGTGTCATTACGGTCTTATAACGATCCACAAATGCAATAAGAGCTTCCATGGACTAATCGTCAGGATTTTTCCAATTTTTGGTCGATCTCGAGGGAAATGTTTTGTTAATTGTAGAATCCCGATAACTCGAACATGCGAAAACTCGAACTCTCGCTAACTCGAACAGATTTGGCATTCCCCCTGAACCTTATTCATGTTATCGAGAGCCTCGATAACTCGAACATTCGATAACTCGAACTGTCTTTGGATGGTACAGAACTTCAGTATAGCCAGAAATATCGGAAACATAGTGAAACAAACACAAAGATTACTTTCGTTTCATTATGTTTCGGTTAGTTTCATTATGTTTCCGATATTTCTGGCTATAACTCGAACTATTTTGATCGTCCCTTGCTTGTTCGAGTTAACAGGATTCTACTGTAATTGTATCTGTTTGTTGGTGCTAATACCACCCAATATTCCTCCATGGCAGGATCAAAAAGCTTAACATGGGCCCTCTTTTTCTAGCTAATATCAACCAAAACCGTGGACTAACAACAATCCTATGTTTTCCAATTTTTGGCTGGTTTTTGCTGATTCTATGTGTTTTGGATTGCTTTACCAGCCCAGTGCTGGTTGCTTAATGTGTCTTCTGGTGCTGTTTTTATATTGCTTGACCAATTTCAATCAAAACAATGGGCTAATAACCATCAAATGTTTTCCAATCTTTTGCTTGTTTTTGCTGATTCTATGTGTTTTCGATTGCTTTTCCATTCCAGTGCTGGTTGCTTTACGTGTCTTCTGGTGGTGTCTTTATATTGTTTGACCAATTTCAACTAAAACAATGGACTAACGACCATCAAATGTTTTCCAATGCTTGGCTGGTTTTTGCTGATTCTATGTGTTTTCGATTGCTTTTCCAGCCCAGAGCTAGTTGCTTTATGTGTCTTCTGGTGCTGGTTTTATATTGCTTGACCAATTTCAATCAAAACAATGGACTAACGACCATCAAATGTTTTCGAATGTTTGGCTGGTTTTTGCTGATTCTATGTGTTTTCGATTGCTTTTCCAGCCCAGTGCTGGTTGCTGTATGTGTTTTCTGGTGCTGTTTTTATATTGCTTGACCAATTTCAATCAAAACAATGGACTAACGGCCATCAAATGTTTTCCAATGTTTGGCTGGTTTTTGCTGATTCTATGTGTTTTCGATTGCTTTTCCAGCCCAGTGCTGGTTGCTGTATGTGTTTTCTGGTGCTGTTTTTATATTGCTTGACCAATTTCAATCAAAACAATGGACTAACAACCATCAAATGTTTTCCAATGTTTGGCTGGTTTTCGCTGATTCTTTGTGTTTTCGATTGCTTTTCCAGCCCAGTGCTGGTTGCTTTATGTGTCTTCTGGTGCTGTTTTTTATTGCTTGACCAATTTCAATCAAAACAATGGACTAACGACCATCAAATGTTTTCCAATGTTTGGCTGGTTTTTGCTGATTCTATGTGTTTTCGATTGCTTTTCCAGCCCAGTGCTGGTTGCTTTATGTGTTTTCTGGTGCTGTTTTTATATTGCTTGACCAATTTCAACCCAAACAATGGACTAACGACCATCAAATGTTTTCGAATGTTTGGCTGGTTTTTGCTGATTCTATGTGTTTTCGATTGCTTTACCAGCCCAGTGCTGGTTGCTTTATTTGTCTTCTGGTGCTGTTTTTATATTGCTTGACCAATTTCAACGAAAATCATGGACTAACGACCATCAAATGTTTTCCAATTTTCTGCTGGTTTTTCTGATTCTATGTCTTTTCGATTCTAGCTCGGTGCTGGTTGCTTTATGTGTCTTCTGGTGCTGTTTTTATATTGCTTGACCAATTTCAACGAAAACCATGCACTAACGACCATCAAATGTTTTCCAATGTTTGGCTGGTTTTTGCTGATTCTATTTGTTTTCGATTGCTTTTCCAGCCCAGTGCTGGTTGCTTTATGTGTCTTCTGGTGCTGTTTTTATATAGCTTGACCAATTTCAACCAAAACAATGGACTAACAACCATCAAATGTTTTCCAATGTTTGGCTGGTTTTTGCTGATTCTATTTGTTTTCGATTGCTTTTCCAGCCCAGTGCTGGTTGCTGTATGTGTTTTCTGGTGCTGTTTTTATATTGCTTGACCAATTTCAATCAAAACAATGGACTAACGACCATGAAATGTTTTCCAATGTTTGGCTGGTTTTTGCTGATTCTATGTGTTTTCGATTGCTTTTCCAGCCCAGTGCTGGTTGCTGTATGTGTTTTCTGGTGCTGTTTTTATATTGCTTGACCAATTTCAATCAAAACAATGGACTAACAACCATCAAATGTTTTCCAATGTTTGGCTGGTTTTCGCTGATTCTATGTGTTTTCGATTGCTTTTCCAGCCCAGTGCTGGTTGCTTTATGTGTCTTCTGGTTCTGTTTTTATATTGCTTGACCAATTTCAACCAAAACAATGGACTAAGAACCATGAAATGTTTTCCAATGTTTGGCTGGTTTTTGCTGATTCTATGTGTTTTCGATTGCTTTTCCAGCCCAGAGCTAGTTGCTTTATGTGTCTTCTGGTGCTGTTTTTATATTGCTTGACCAATTTCAATCAAAACAATGGACTAACGACCATCAAATGTTTTCGAATGTTTGGCTGGTTTTTGCTGATTCTATGTGTTTTCGATTGCTTTTCCAGCCCAGTGCTGGTTGCTGTATGTGTTTTCTGGTGCTGTTTTTATATTGCTTGACCAATTTCAATCAAAACAATGGACTAACAACCATCAAATGTTTTCCAATGTTTGGCTGGTTTTTGCTGATTCTATGTGTTTTCGATTGCTTTTCCAGCCCAGTGCTGGTTGCTGTATGTGTTTTCTGGTGCTGTTTTTATATTGCTTGACCAATTTCAATCAAAACAATGGACTAACGGCCATCAAATGTTTTCCAATGTTTGGCTGGTTTTTGCTGATTCTATGTGTTTTCGATTGCTTTTCCAGCCCAGTGCTGGTTGCTGTATGTGTTTTCTGGTGCTGTTTTTATATTGCTTGACCAATTTCAATCAAAACAATGGACTAACAACCATCAAATGTTTTCCAATGTTTGGCTGGTTTTTGCTGATTCTTTGTGTTTTCGATTGCTTTTCCAGCCCAGTGCTGGTTGCTTTATGTGTCTTCTGGTGCTGTTTTTTATTGCTTGACCAATTTCAATCAAAACAATGGACTAACGACCATCAAATGTTTTCCAATGTTTGGCTGGTTTTTGCTGATTCTATGTGTTTTCGATTGCTTTACCAGCCCAGTGCTGGTTGCTTTATGTGTCTTCTGGTGCTGTTTTTATATTGCTTGACCAATTTCAACCCAAACAATGGACTAACGACCATCAAATGTTTTCGAATGTTTGGCTGGTTTTTGCTGATTCTATGTGTTTTCGATTGCTTTACCAGCCCAGTGCTGGTTGCTTTATTTGTCTTCTGGTGCTGTTTTTATATTGCTTGACCGATTTCAACGAAAATCATGGACTAACGACCATCAAATGTTTTCCAATTTTTGGCTGGTTTTTCTGATTCTATGTCTTTTCGATTCTAGCTCGGTGCTGGTTGCTTTATGTGTCTTCTGGTGCTGTTTTTATATTGCTTGACCAATTTCAACGAAAACCATGCACTAACGACCATCAAATGTTTTCCAATGTTTGGCTGGTTTTTGCTGATTCTATTTGTTTTCGATTGCTTTTCCAGCCCAGTGCTGGTTGCTTTATGTGTCTTCTGGTGCTGTTTTTATATAGCTTGACCAATTTCAACCAAAACAATGGACTAACAACCATCAAATGTTTTCCAATGTTTGGCTGGTTTTTGCTGATTCTATTTGTTTTCGATTGCTTTTCCAGCCCAGTGCTGGTTGCTGTATGTGTTTTCTGGTGCTGTTTTTATATTGCTTGACCAATTTCAATCAAAACAATGGACTAACGACCATGAAATGTTTTCCAATGTTTGGCTGGTTTTTGCTGATTCTATGTGTTTTCGATTGCTTTTCCAGCCCAGTGCTGGTTGCTGTATGTGTTTTCTGGTGCTGTTTTTATATTGCTTGACCAATTTCAATCAAATCAATGGACTAACAACCATCAAATGTTTTCCAATGTTTGGCTGGTTTTCGCTGATTCTATGTGTTTTCGATTGCTTTTCCAGCCCAGTGCTGGTTGCTTTATGTGTCTTCTGGTTCTGTTTTTATATTGCTTGACCAATTTCAACCAAAACAATGGACTAAGAACCATCAAATGTTTTCCAATGTTTGGCTGGTTTTTGCTGATTCTATGTGTTTTCGATTGCTTTTCCAGCCCAGTGCTGGTTGCTGTATGTGTTTTCTGGTGCTGTTTTTATATTGCTTGACCAATTTCAATCAAAACAATGGACTAACAACCATCAAATGTTTTCGAATGTTTGGCTGGTTTTTGCTGATTCTATGTGTTTTCGATTGCTTTTCCAGCCCAGTGCTGGTTGCTGTATGTGTTTTCTGGTGCTGTTTTTATATTGCTTGACCAATTTCAATCAAAACAATGGACTAACGACCATCAAATGTTTTCGAATGTATGGCTGGTTTTTGCTGATTCTATGTGTTTTCGATTGCTTTACCAGCCCAGTGCTGGTTGCTTTATGTGTTTTCTGGTGCTGTTTTTATATTGCTTGACCAATTTCAATCAAAACAATGGACTAACAACCATCAAATGTTTTCGAATGTTTGGCTGGTTTTTGCTGATTCTATGTGTTTTCGATTGCTTTTCCAGCCCAGTGCTGGTTGCTGTATGTGTTTTCTGGTGCTGTTTTTATATTGCTTGACCAATTTCAATCAAAACAATGGACTAACGACCATCAAATGTTTTCGAATGTTTGGCTGGTTTTTGCTGATTCTATGTGTTTTCGATTGCTTTACCAGCCCAGTGCTGGTTGCTTTATGTGTTTTCTGGTGCTGTTTTTATATTGCTTGACCAATTTCAATCAAAACAATGGACTAACGACCATCAAATGTTTTCGAATGTCTGGCTGGTTTTTGCTGATTCTATGTGTTTTCAATTGCTTTTCCAGCCCAGTGCTGGTTGCTGTATGTGTTTTCTGGTGCTGTTTTTATATTGCTTGACCAATTTCAATCAAAACAATGGACTAACGACCATCAAATGTTTTCGAATGTTTGGCTGGTTTTTGCTGATTCTATGTGTTTTCGATTGCTTTACCAGCCCAGTGCTGGTTGCTTTATGTGTCTTCTGGAGCTGTTTTTATATTGCTTGACCAATTTCAACGAAAACCATGCACTAACGACCATCAAATGTTTTCCAATGTTTGGCTGGTTTTTGCTGATTCTATTTGTTTTCGATTGCTTTTCCAGCCCAGTGCTGGTTGCTTTATGTTTCTTCTGGTGCTGTTTTTATATTGCTTGACCAATTTCAACCAAAACCATTGACTAACAGCCATCAAATGTTTTCGAATGTTTGGCTGGTTTTTGCTGATTCTATGTGTTTTCGATTGCTTTACCAGCCCAGTGCTGGTTGCTGTATGTGTTTTCTGGTGCTGTTTTTATATTGCTTGACCAATTTCAACCAAAACCATTGACTGATAGCCATCAAATGTTTTCGAATGTTTGGCTGGTTTTTGCTGATTCTATGTGTTTTCGATTGCTTTTCCAGCCCAGTGCTGGTTGCCGTATGTGTTTTCTGGTGCTGTTTTTATATTGCTTGACCAATTTCAACCAAAACCATTGACTAACAGCCATCAAATGTTTTCGAATGTTTGGCTGGTTTTTGCTGATTCTATGTGTTTTCGATTGCTTTACCAGCCCAGTGCTGGTTGCTTTATGTGTTTTCTGGTGCTGTTTTTATATTGCTTGACCAATTTCAACCAAAACCATTGACTGATAGCCATCAAATGTTTTCGAATGTTTGGCTGGTTTTTGCTGATTCTATGTGTTTTAGATTGCTTTTCCAGCCCAGTGCTGGTTGCTGTATGTGTTTTCTGGTGCTGTTTTTATGTTGCTTGACCAATTTCAACCAAAACAATGGACTAACAACCATCAAATGTTTTCCAATGTTTGGCTGGTTTTTCCTGATTCTATTTGTTTTCGATTGCTTTTCCAGCCCAGTGTTGGTTGCTGTATGTGTCTTCTGGTGCTGTTTTTATATTGCTTGACCAATTTCAATCAAAACAATGGACTAACGACCATCAAATGTTTTCGAATGTTTGGCTGGTTTTTGCTGATTCTATGTGTTTTCGATTGCTTTTCCAGCCCAGTGTTGGTTGCTTTTTGTGTTTTCTGGTGCTGTTTTTATATTGCTTGACCAATTTCAATCAAAACAATGGACTAACGACCATCAAATGTTTTCCAATGTTTGGCTGGTTTTTGTTGATTCTATGTGTTTTCGATTGCTTTTCCAGCCGAGCGTTGGTTGCTTTATGTGTTTTCTGGTGGTGTTTTTATATTGCTTCACCGATTTCAACCAAAACAACGGACTAACAACCATCAAATGTTTTCCAATTTTTGGCTGGTTTTTGCTGATTCTATGTGTTTTCGATTCCTTTTCCAGCCCAGTGTTGGTTGATGTATGTGTTTTCTGGTGCTGTTTTTATATTGCTTGACCAATTTCAATCAAAACAATGGACTAACAACCATCAAATGTTTTGCGATGTTTGGCTGGTTTTTGCTGATTCTATGTGTTTTCGATTGCTTTTCCAGCCCAGTGCTGGTTGCTGTATGTGTTTTCTGGTGCTGTTTTTATATTGCTTGACCAATTTCAACCAAACCATGGACTAACAACCATCAAATGTTTTCCAATTTTTGGCTGGTTTTTGCTTATTCTATGTGTTTTCGATTCCTTTTCCAGCCCAGTGTTGGTTGCTTTATGTGTCTTCTGGTGCTGTTTTTATATTGCTTGACCAATTGCAACCAAAACAATAGACTAACAACCATCAAATGTTTTCCAATTTTTGGCTGGTTTTTGCTTATTCTATGTGTTTACGATTCCTTTTCCAGCCCAGGGCTGGTTGCTTTATGTGTCTTCTGGTGCTGTTTTTATATTGCTTGACCAATTTCAACCAAAACCATGGACTAACAACCATCAAATGTTTTCCAGTTTTTGGCTGGTTTTTGCTGATTCTATGTGTTTTCGATTGCTTTTCCAGCCCAGTGTTGGTTGCTTTATGTGTTTTCTGGTGCTGTTTTTATATTGCTTGACCGATTTCAATCAAAACCATGGACTAACAACCATCAAATGTTTTCCAGTTTTTGGCTGGTTTTTTCTGATTCTATGTGTTTTCGATTGCTTTTCCAGCCCAGTGCTGGTTGCTTTATGTTTCTTCTGGTGCTGTTTTTATATTGTTTGACCAATTTCAACCAAACCATGGACTAACAACCATCAAATGTTTTCCAATTTTTGGCTGGTTTTTGCTTATTCTATGTGTTTTCGATTCCTTTTCCAGCCCAGTGTTGGTTGCTTTATGTGTCTTCTGGTGCTGTTTTTATATTGCTTGACCAATTGCAACCAAAACAATAGACTAACAACCATCAAATGTTTTCCAATTTTTGGCTGGTTTTTGCTTATTCTATGTGTTTACGATTCCTTTTCCAGCCCAGTGCTGGTTGCTTTATGTGTCTTCTGGTGCTGTTTTTATATTGCTTGACCAATTTCAACCAAAACCATGGACTAACAACCATCAAATGTTTTCCAGTTTTTGGCTGGTTTTTGCTGATTCTATGTGTTTTCGATTGCTTTTCCAGCCCAGTGTTGGTTGCTTTATGTGTTTTCTGGTGCTGTTTTTATATTGCTTGACCGATTTCAATCAAAACCATCGACTAACAACCATCAAATGTTTTCCAGTTTTTGGCTGGTTTTTTCTGATTCTATGTGTTTTCGATTGCTTTTCCAGCCCAGTGCTGGTTGCTTTATGTTTCTTCTGGTGCTGTTTTTATATTGTTTGACCAATTTCAACCAAACCATGGACTAACGGCCATCAAATGTTTTCCAATGTTTGGCTGGTTTTTGCTGATTCTATGTGTTTTCGATTGCTTTTCCAGACCAGTGCTGGTTGCTTTATGTGTCTTCTGGTGCTGTTTTTATAATGCTTGACCAATTTCAATCAAAACAATGGACTAAGAACCATCAAATGTTTTCCAATGTTTGGCTGGTTTTTGCTGATTCTATGTGTTTTCGATTGCTTTTCCAGCCCAGTGCTGGTTGCTGTATGTGTTTTCTGGTGCTGTTTTTATATTGCTTGACCAATTTCAATCAAAATATTTGACTAACAACCATCAAATGTTTTCCAATGTTTGGCTGGTTTTTGCTGATTCTTTGTGTTTTCGATTGCTTTTCCAGCCCAGTGCTGGTTGCTTTATGTGTCTTCTGGTGCTGTTTTTTATTGCTTGACCAATTTCAATCAAAACAATGGACTAACAACCATCAAATGTTTTCGAATGTTTGGCTGGTTTTTGCTGATTCTATGTGTTTTCGATTGCTTTACCAGCCCAGTGCTGGTTGCTTTATGTGTCTTCTGGTGCTGTTTTTATATTGCTTGACCAATTTCAACCCAAACAATGGACTAACGACCATCAAATGTTTTCGAATGTTTGGCTGGTTTTTGCTGATTCTATGTGTTTTCGATTGCTTTACCAGCCCAGTGCTGGTTGCTTTATTTGTCTTCTGGTGCTGTTTTTATATTGCTTGACCAATTTCAACGAAAATCATGGACTAACGACCATCAAATATTTTCCAATTTTTGGCTGGTTTTTCTGATTCTATGTCTTTTCGATTCTAGCTCGGTGCTGGTTGCTTTATGTGTCTTCTGGTGCTGTTTTTATATTGCTTGACCAATTTCAACGAAAACCATGCACTAACGACCATCAAATGTTTTCCAGTTTTTGGCTGGTTTTTTCTGATTCTATGTGTTTTCGATTGCTTTTCCAGCCCAGTGCTGGTTGCTTTATGTTTCTTCTGGTGCTGTTTTTATATTGTTTGACCAATTTCAACCAAACCATGGACTAACGGCCATCAAATGTTTTCCAATGTTTGGCTGGTTTTTGCTGATTCTATGTGTTTTCGATTGCTTTTCCAGACCAGTGCTGGTTGCTTTATGTGTCTTCTGGTGCTGTTTTTATAATGCTTGACCAATTTCAATCAAAACAATGGACTAAGAACCATCAAATGTTTTCCAATGTTTGGCTGGTTTTTGCTGATTCTATGTGTTTTCGATTGCTTTTCCAGCCCAGTGCTGGTTGCTGTATGTGTTTTCTGGTGCTGTTTTTATATTGCTTGACCAATTTCAATCAAAACAATGGACTAACAACCATCAAATGTTTTCCAATGTTTGGCTGGTTTTTGCTGATTCTTTGTGTTTTCGATTGCTTTTCCAGCACAGTGCTGGTTGCTTTATGTGTCTTCTGGTGCTGTTTTTTATTGCTTGACCAATTTCAATCAAAACAATGGACTAACAACCATCAAATGTTTTCGAATGTTTGGCTGGTTTTTGCTGATTCTATGTGTTTTCGATTGCTTTACCAGCCCAGTGCTGGTTGCTTTATGTGTCTTCTGGTGCTGTTTTTATATTGCTTGACCAATTTCAACCCAAACAATGGACTAACGACCATCAAATGTTTTCGAATGTTTGGCTGGTTTTTGCTGATTCTATGTGTTTTCGATTGCTTTACCAGCCCAGTGCTGGTTGCTTTATTTGTCTTCTGGTGCTGTTTTTATATTGCTTGACCAATTTCAACGAAAATCATGGACTAACGACCATCAAATGTTTTCCAATTTTTGGCTGGTTTTTCTGATTCTATGTCTTTTCGATTCTAGCTCGGTGCTGGTTGCTTTATGTGTCTTCTGGTGCTGTTTTTATATTGCTTGACCAATTTCAACCCAAACAATGGACTAACGACCATCAAATGTTTTCGAATGTTTGGCTGGTTTTTGCTGATTCTATTTGTTTTCGATTGCTTTTCCAGCCCAGTGCTGGTTGCTGTATGTGTTTTCTGGTGCTGTTTTTATATTGCTTGACCAATTTCAATCAAAACAATGGACTAACGACCATGAAATGTTTTCCAATGTTTGGCTGGTTTTTGCTGATTCTATGTGTTTTCGATTGCTTTTGCAGACCAGTGCTGGTTGCTTTATGTGTCTTCTGGTGCTGTTTTTATAATGCTTGACCAATTTCAATCAAAACAATGGACTAACGACCATCAAATGTTTTCGAATGTTTGGCTGGTTTTTGCTGATTCTATTTGTTTTCGATTGCTTTTCCAGCCCAGTGCTGGTTGCTTTATGTTTCTTCTGGTGCTGTTTTTATATTGCTTGACCAATTTCAACCAAAACCATTGACTAACAGCCATCAAATGTTTTCGAATGTTTGGCTGGTTTTTGCTGATTCTATGTGTTTTCGATTGCTTTACCAGCCCAGTGCTGGTTGCTGTATGTGTTTTCTGGTGCTGTTTTTATATTGCTTGACCAATTTCAACCAAAACCATTGACTGATAGCCATCAAATGTTTTCGAATGTTTGGCTGGTTTTTGCTGATTCTATGTGTTTTAGATTGCATTTCCAGCCCAGTGCTGGTTGCTGTATGTGTTTTCTGGTGCTGTTTTTATATTGCTTGACCAATTTCAACCAAAACCATTGACTAACACTCATCAAATGTTTTCGAATGTTTGGCTGGTTTTTGCTGATTCTATGTGTTTTAGATTGCTTTTCCAGCCCAGTGCTGGTTGCTGTATGTGTTTTCTGGTGCTGTTTTTATGTTGCTTGACCAATTTCAACCAAAACAATGGACTAACAACCATCAAATGTTTTCCAATGTATGGCTGGTTTTTCCTGATTCTATTTGTTTTCGATTGCTTTTCCAGCCCAGTGTTGGTTGCTGTATGTGTCTTCTGGTGCTGTTTTTATATTGCTTGACCAATTTCAATCAAAACAATGGACTAACGACCATCAAATGTTTTCGAATGTTTGGCTGGTTTTTGCTGATTCTATGTGTTTTCGATTGCTTTTCCAGCCCAGTGTTGGTTGCTTTTTGTGTTTTCTGGTGCTGTTTTTATATTGCTTGACCAATTTCAATCAAAACAATGGACTAACGACCATCAAATGTTTTCCAATGTTTGGCTGGTTTTTGTTGATTCTATGTGTTTTCGATTGCTTTTCCAGCCCAGTGTTGGTTGCTTTATGTGTTTTCTGGTGGTGTTTTTATATTGCTTCACCGATTTCAACCAAAACAACGGACTAACAACCATCAAATGTTTTCCAATTTTTGGCTGGTTTTTGCTGATTCTATGTGTTTTCGATTCCTTTTCCAGCCCAGTGTTGGTTGCTGTATGTGTTTTCTGGTGCTGTTTTTATATTGCTTGACCAATTTCAATCAAAACAATGGACTAACAACCATCAAATGTTTTGCGATGTTTGGCTGGTTTTTGCTGATTCTATGTGTTTTCGATTGCTTTTCCAGCCCAGTGCTGGTTGCTGTATGTGTTTTCTGGTGCTGTTTTTATATTGCTTGACCAATTTCAACCAAACCATGGACTAACAACCATCAAATGTTTTCCAATTTTTGGCTGGTTTTTGCTTATTCTATGTGTTTTCGATTCCTTTTCCAGCCCAGTGTTGGTTGCTTTATGTGTCTTCTGGTGCTGTTTTTATATTGCTTGACCAATTGCAACCAAAACAATAGACTAACAACAATCAAATGTTTTCCAATTTTTGGCTGGTTTTTGCTTATTCTATGTGTTTACGATTCCTTTTCCAGCCCAGTGCTGGTTGCTTTATGTTTCTTCTGGTGCTGTTTTTATATTGCTTGACCAATTTCAACCAAAACCATGGACTAACAACCATCAAATGTTTTCCAGTTTTTGGCTGGTTTTTGCTGATTCTATGTGTTTTCGATTGCTTTTCCAGCCCAGTGTTGGTTGCTTTATGTGTTTTCTGGTGCTGTTTTTATATTGCTTGACCGATTTCAATCAAAACCATGGACTAACAACCATCAAATGTTTTCCAGTTTTTGGCTGGTTTTTTCTGATTCTATGTGTTTTCGATTGCTTTTCCAGCCCAGTGCTGGTTGCTTTATGTTTCTTCTGGTGCTGTTTTTATATTGTTTGACCAATTTCAACCAAACCATGGACTAACGGCCATCAAATGTTTTCCAATGTTTGGCTGGTTTTTGCTGATTCTATGTGTTTTCGATTGCTTTTCCAGACCAGTGCTGGTTGCTTTATGTGTCTTCTGGTGCTGTTTTTATAATGCTTGACCAATTTCAATCAAAACAATGGACTAAGAACCATCAAATGTTTTCCAATGTTTTGCTGGTTTTTGCTGATTCTATGTGTTTTCGATTGCTTTTCCAGCCCAGTGCTGGTTGCTGTATGTGTTTTCTGGTGCTGTTTTTATATTGCTTGACCAATTTCAACCAAACCATGGACTAACAACCATCAAATGTTTTCCAATTTTTGGCTGGTTTTTGCTTATTCTATGTGTTTTCGATTCCTTTTCCAGCCCAGTGTTGGTTGCTTTATGTGTCTTCTGGTGCTGTTTTTATATTGCTTGACCAATTGCAACCAAAACAATAGACTAACAACCATCAAATGTTTTCCAATTTTTGGCTGGTTTTTGCTTATTCTATGTGTTTACGATTCCTTTTCCAGCCCAGTGCTGGTTGCTTTATGTGTCTTCTGGTGCTGTTTTTATATTGCTTGACCAATTTCAACCAAAACCATGGACTAACAACCATCAAATGTTTTCCAGTTTTTGGCTGGTTTTTGCTGATTCTATGTGTTTTCGATTGCTTTTCCAGCCCAGTGTTGGTTGCTTTATGTGTTTTCTGGTGCTGTTTTTGTATTGCTTGACCGATTTCAATCAAAACCATCGACTAACAACCATCAAATGTTTTCCAGTTTTTGGCTGGTTTTTTCTGATTCTATGTGTTTTCGATTGCTTTTCCAGCCCAGTGCTGGTTGCTTTATGTGTCTTCTGGTGCTGTTTTTATATTGTTTGACCAATTTCAACCAAACCATGGACTAACGGCCATCAAATGTTTTCCAATGTTTGGCTGGTTTTTGCTGATTCTATGTGTTTTCGATTGCTTTTCCAGACCAGTGCTGGTTGCTTTATGTGTCTTCTGGTGCTGTTTTTATAATGCTTGACCAATTTCAATCAAAACAATGGACTAAGAACCATCAAATGTTTTCCAATGTTTGGCTGGTTTTTGCTGATTCTATGTGTTTTCGATTGCTTTTCCAGCCCAGTGCTGGTTGCTGTATGTGTTTTCTGGTGCTGTTTTTATATTGCTTGACCAATTTCAATCAAAACAATGGACTAACAACCATCAAATGTTTTCCAATGTTTGGCTGGTTTTTGCTGATTCTTTGTGTTTTCGATTGCTTTTCCAGCCCAGTGCTGGTTGCTTTATGTGTCTTCTGGTGCTGTTTTTTATTGCTTGACCAATTTCAATCAAAACAATGGACTAACAACCATCAAATGTTTTCGAATGTTTGGCTGGTTTTTGCTGATTCTATGTGTTTTCGATTGCTTTACCAGCCCAGTGCTGGTTGCTTTATGTGTCTTCTGGTGCTGTTTTTATATTGCTTGACCAATTTCAACCCAAACAATGGACTAACGACCATCAAATGTTTTCGAATGTTTGGCTGGTTTTTGCTGATTCGATGTGTTTTCGATTGCTTTACCATCCCAGTGCTGGTTGCTTTATTTGTCTTCTGGTGCTGTTTTTATATTGCTTGACCAATTTCAACGAAAATCATGGACTAACGACCATCAAATGTTTTCCAATTTTTGGCTGGTTTTTCTGATTCTATGTCTTTTCGATTGCTTTTCCAGCCCAGTGCTGGTTGCTTTATGTGTCTTCTGGTGCTGTTTTTTATTGCTTGACCAATTTCAATCAAAACAATGGACTAACAACCATCAAATGTTTTCGAATGTTTGGCTGGTTTTTGCTGATTCTATGTGTTTTCGATTGCTTTACCAGCCCAGTGCTGGTTGCTTTATGTGTCTTCTGGTGCTGTTTTTATATTGCTTGACCAATTTCAACCCAAACAATGGACTAACGACCATCAAATGTTTTCGAATGTTTGGCTGGTTTTTGCTGATTCTATGTGTTTTCGATTGCTTTACCAGCCCAGTGCTGGTTGCTTTATTTGTCTTCTGGTGCTGTTTTTATATTGCTTGACCAATTTCAACGAAAATCATGGACTAACGACCATCAAATGTTTTCCAATGTTTGGCTGGTTTTTGCTGATTCTATTTGTTTTCGATTGCTTTTCCAGCCCAGTGCTGGTTGCTTTATGTGTCTTCTGGTGCTGTTTTTATATAGCTTGACCAATTTCAACCGAAACAATGGACTAACGACCATCAAATGTTTTCCAATGTTTGGCTGGTTTTTGCTGATTCTATTTGTTTTCGATTGCTTTTCCAGCCCAGTGCTGGTTGCTGTATGTGTTTTCTGGTGCTGTTTTTATATTGCTTGACCAATTTCAATCAAAACAATGGACTAACGACCATGAAATGTTTTCCAATGTTTGGCTGGTTTTTGCTGATTCTATGTGTTTTCGATTGCTTTTGCAGACCAGTGCTGGTTGCTTTATGTGTCTTCTGGTGCTGTTTTTATAATGCTTGACCAATTTCAATCAAAACAATGGACTAACGACCATCAAATGTTTTCGAATGTTTGGCTGGTTTTTGCTGATTCTATGTGTTTTCGATTGCTTTACCAGCCCAGTGCTGGTTGCTTTATGTGTCTTCTGGAGCTGTTTTTATATTGCTTGACCAATTTCAACGAAAACCATGCACTAACGACCATCAAATGTTTTCCAATGTTTGGCTGGTTTTTGCTGATTCTATTTGTTTTCGATTGCTTTTCCAGCCCAGTGCTGGTTGCTTTATGTGTTTTCTGGTGCTGTTTTTATATTGCTTGACCAATTTCAATCAAAACCATGGACTAACAACCATCAAATGTTTTCCTTTTTTTGGCTGGTTTTTTCTGATTCTGTGTTTTCGATTGCTTTTACAGCCCAGTGCTGGTTGCTTTATGTTTCTTCTGTTGCTGTTTTTATATTGTTTGACCAATTTCAACCAAACCATGGACTAACGGCCATCAAATGTTTTCCAATGTTTGGCTGGTTTTTGCTGATTCTATGTGTTTTCGATTCCTTTTCCAGCCCAGTGCTGGTTGCTATATGTGTCTTTTGGTGCTGTTTTTATATTGCTTGACCAATTGCAACCAAAACCATGGACTAACAACCATCAAATGTTTTCCAATTTTTGGCTGGTTTTTGCTGATTCTATGTGTTTTCGATTGCTTTTCCAGACCAGTGCTGGTTGCTTTATGTGTCTTCTGGTGCTGTTTTTATATTGCTTGACCAATTTCAACCAAAACAATGGACTAAGAACCATCAAATGTTTTCCAATGTTTGGCTGGTTTTTGCTGATTCTATGTGTTTTCGATTGCTGTTCCAGCCCAGTGCTGGTTGCTTTATGTGCCTTCTGGTGCTGTTTTTATATTGCTTGACCAATTTCAACCAAAACAATGGACTAACGACCATCAAATGTTTTCCAATGTTTGGCTGGTTTTTGCTGATTCTATGTGTTTTCGATTGCTTTTCCAGCCCAGTGCTGGTTGCTGTATGTGTTTTCTGGTGCTGTTTTTATATTACTTGACCAATTTCAATCAAAACAATGGACTAACAACCATGAAATGTTTTGCGATGTTTGGCTGGTTTTTGCTGATTCTATGTGTTTTCGATTGCTTTTCCAGCCCAGTGCTGGTTGCTGTATGTGTCTTCTGGTGCTGTTTTTATATTGCTTGACCAATTTCAACCAAACCATGGACTAACAACCATCAAATGTTTTCCAATTTTTGGCTGGTTTTTGCTTATTCTATGTGTTTTCGATTCCTTTTCCAGCCCAGTGTTGGTTGCTTTATGTGTCTTCTGGTGCTGTTTTTATATTGCTTGACCAATTGCAACCAAAACAATGGACTAACAACCATCAAATGTTTTCCAATTTTTGGCTGGTTTTTGCTTATTCTATGTGTTTACGATTCCTTTTCCAGCCCAGTGCTGGTTGCTTTATGTGTCTTCTGGTGCTGTTTTTATATTGCTTGACCAATTTCAACCAAAACCATGGACTAACAACCATCAAATGTTTTTCAATGTTTGGCTGGTTTTTCCTGATTCTATTTGTTTTCGATTGCTTTTCCAGCCCAGTGCTGGTTGCTTTATGTTTCTTCTGGTGCTGTTTTTATATTGCTTGACCAATTTCAACCAAACCATGGACTAACGGCCATCAAATATTTTCCAATGTTTGGCTGGTTTTTGCTGATTCTATGTGTTTTCGATTCCTTTTCCAGCCCAGTGCTGGTTGCTTTATGTGTCTTCTGGTGCTGTTTTTATATTGCTTGACCAATTGCAACCAAAACCATGGACTAACAACCATCAAATGTTTTCCAATTTTTGGCTGGTTTTTGCTGATTCTATGTGTTTTCGATTGCTTTTTCAGACCAGTGCTGGTTGCTTTATGTGTCTTCTGGTGCTGTTTTTATATTGCTTGACCAATTTCAACCAAAACAATGGACTAAGAACCATCAAATGTTTTCCAATGTTTGGCTGGTTTTTGCTGATTCTATGTGTTTTCGATTGCTTTTCCAGCCCAGTGCTGGTTGCTTTATGTGTCTTCTGGTGCTGTTTTTATATTGCTTGATCAATTTCAACCAAAACAATGGACTAACGACCATCAAATGTTTTCCAATGTTTGGCTGGTTTTTGCTGACTCTATGTGTTTTCGATTGCTTTTCCAGCCCAGTGCTGGTTGCTGTATGTGTTTTCTGGTGCTGTTTTTATATTGCTTGACCAATTTCAACCAAAACAATGGACTAACGACCATCAAATGTTTTCCAATGTTTGGCTGGTTTTTGCTGATTCTATGTGTTTTCGGTTGCTTTTCCAGCCCAGTGCTGGTTGCTTTATGTGTTTTCTGGTGCTGTTTTTATATTGCTTGACCAATTTCAATCAAAACAATGGACTAACGACCATGAAATGTTTTCCAATGTTTGGCTGGTTTTTGCTGATTCTATGTGTTTTCGATTGCTTTTCCAGCCCAGTGTTGGTTGCTTTATGTGTTTTCTGGTGCTGTTTTTATATTGCTTGACCAATTTCAACCAAAACAATGGACTAACGACCATCAAATGTTTTCCAATGATTGGCTGGTTTTTGCTTATTCTATGTGTTTTCGATTGCTTTTCCAGACCAGTGCTGGTTGCTGTATGTGTTTTCTGGTGCTGTTTTTATATTGCTTGACCAATTTCAACCAAAACAATGGACTAACAACCATCAAATGTTTTCGAATGTTTGGCTGGTTTTTGCTGATTCTATGTGTTTTCGATTGCTTTTCCAGACCAGTGCTGGTTGCTTTATGTGTTTTCTGGTGCTGTTTTTATATTACTTGACCAATTTCAACCAAAACCATGGACTAACAACCATCAAATGTTTTCCAATGATTGGCTGCTTTTTGCTTATTCTATGTGTTTTCGATTGCTTTTCCAGACCAGTGCTGGTTGCTTTATGTGTTTTCTGGTGCTGTTTTTATATTACTTGACCAATTTCAACCAAAACAATGGACTAACGACCATCAAATGTTTTCCAACGTTTGGCTGGTTTTTGCTGACTCTATGTGTTTTCGATTGCTTTTCCAGCCCAGTGCTGGTTGCTTTATGTGTTTTGGTGCTGTTTTTATATTGCTTGACCAATTTCAACCAAAACAATGGACTAACGACCATCAAATGTTTTCCAATGATTGGCTGGTTTTTGCTTATTCTATGTGTTTTCGATTGCTTTTCCAGACCAGTGCTGGTTGCTGTATGTGTTTTCTGGTGCTGTTTTTATATTGCTTGACCAATTTCAACCAAAACAATGGACTAACAACCATCAAATGTTTTCCAATGTTTGGCTGGTTTTTGCTGATTCTATGTGTTTTCGATTGCTTTTCCAGACCAGTGCTGGTTGCTTTATGTGTTTTCTGGTGCTGTTTTTATATTGCTTGACCAATTTCAACCAAAACAATGGACTAACGACCATCAAATGTTTTCCAATGATTGGCTGGTTTTTGCTTATTCTATGTGTTTTCGATTGCTTTTCCAGACCAGTGCTGGTTGCTGTATGTGTTTTCTGGTGCTGTTTTTATATTGCTTGACCAATTTCAACCAAAACAATGGACTAACAACCATCAAATGTTTTCGAATGATTGGCTGCTTTTTGCTTATTCTATGTGTTTTCGATTGCTTTTCCAGACCAGTGCTGGTTGCTGTATGTGTTTTCTGGTGCTGTTTTTATATTGCTTGACCAATTTCAACCAAAACAATGGACTAACAACCATCAAATGTTTTCGAATGTTTGGCTGGTTTTTGCTGATTCTATGTGTTTTCGATTGCTTTTCCAGCCTAGTGCTGGTTGCTGTATGTGTTTTCTGGTGCTGTTTTTATATTGCTTGACCAATTTCAACCAAAACAATGGACTAACAACCATCAAATGTTTTCCAATGTTTGGCTGGTTTTTGCTGATTCTATGTGTTTTCGATTGCTTTTCCAGACCAGTGCTGGTTGCTTTATGTGTTTTCTGGTGCTGTTTTTATATTACTTGACCAATTTCAACCAAAACCATGGACTAACAACCATCAAATGTTTTCCAATGATTGGCTGCTTTTTGCTTATTCTATGTGTTTTCGATTGCTTTTCCAGCCTAGTGCTGGTTGCTGTATGTGTTTGCTGGTGCTGTTTTTATATTACTTGACCAATTTCAACCAAAACCATGGACTAACAACCATCAAATGTTTTCCAATTATTGGCTGCTTTTTGCTTATTCTATGTGTTTTCGATTGCTTTTCCAGCCTAGTGCTGGTTGCTGTATGTGTTTTCTGGTGCTATTATAATAAAGCGTTAGAAAATTCAACCAAAACCATGGACTAACCACTCACAGGATGTTTGCAAGGAATATAAAACATATAAACTTTAAATGCCTTATACAATAGATAACATGACAGGGTTTACTAAGAAAAATACCATTAGGCTGTGTAGTACTAACAAAACTTGAAGTCAATGGAGAAAGGGTGGATGGACGCGGAGCGAAATAGAAACTCGAATTCGCCTGTATCATCTGATGTTGGTATTATGAAGAAGCAACTCAGCGAGAACAGTGAGTTTCCTTTTACGTTTTTGTTGTCTTCTGCTCTGACTATATTACTACAATTAGCAGGGTCCTTGGTAGAAACGTTTCTTTGATGGTGTGTCGAGGCCGAGGTCGCCGAGTAATAAAATTATGAATAATTATCGTTTTTTTCTTCTTTATATTGATACAGGCTATAGCGTGATGATGTTTAAAAACTAATTGCAAGCGTTTTTCTGACGTTTGTGTCGTTTCGTGACAAGTCTGATAATTGCCGTGCCCTCCTTGCCATGAATCCTCATGCCCCTTTCCCTTTGTACCTTCCCGTCATCTGCCGCACATTTGAACTTCAATTCCCATTCTTTAACGGCTTTGGCCCTTGGGTACCTCCTACCATCTTGGTATGTTTTTACACTTCCCTTGCATCCATTTCATAATTCCCGAAGGTTGAAGGCACGACGTGAGTGGAGACGGGTATGAGAGATGCAGAATTTACCAAACTCAAGAATTAGACACGACTGTCTTTCTCTGAGATCCGTTTGTTCTTTAAACTTGAAAAGTTGATGCGTCTTTTCTTTAGTTAAGTCTAGTACTTCATTCGGGTTTACTGACAAATTTTTACTACTTGGCTCCTATATGTCTTAGAAATGTACTGAGGACAAATTGACCGAGTCACACCTCAAAATGAAGATTCTCCCAACTAAAGCAGCTGTTTTCACATTTCAGGGGTATGTCACACCACCCCCAAACCCCCGCTCACCAACCCATTGCTACGCCCCTGCCGAGGAGTGGGGGGAGGAAAAATGTTTTATTGCGCTTTGCGTTTCTGTCTTTACCGTCGTAATTATTGTATCATTTTTAGGCAACTTTGAATTAAAGTATGAATAATTATGATAATAATCATAACTGTGTGAAATCTTATAGCTGAATTGTTTTTTGTTCCTTAGGATTTCTACAAAGAACTGGCTGCCAGCCAAGTTGAAATAACCCAACTAAGTCAGAAAGGAAACGCTCTGATGGACAAAGTTGACCATGACGACTCTGATGCTATTCAGGAAGAGTTGAGCGAGGTTAAAAGACGCTGGGACGAGCTGCAGGCGAAGAGTAACGACAGACAGCAGAATCTAGAGGAGTCCCTTTATCACCTTGGCCAGTTCAGCACGATCGTGGAAGAAGTGTTTATCTGGATTGAACAGACAATTACGATTCTCAGCAAGAAGAAGTCGCCTCCTAAAGAGAAGAGGCTGATGGAGTTGAGGCGCTGAGTTGAGGGTAAGGGGCTAGAAATTCACTCATCTTTAATCATCTTCTGTGTGCTCCTAGCTCCAATCAAAGTGCTCGAAAATATCTAACCTTCTTTCAGTGACGTAAACATCAAACGAAGCATCAGTCCATTTGTTCGGTCCCGTTTCCACGAGGCTGGATCAATTTGAATACGTATCAAAAGTAATGGGGATACCTCTCCCGTTTACACGAGACCAAGCAATCTGCAATAAAATAGATACGGACAGCCAGATCAATACTGATCCTTCTCGAGATATCTTTTCAAAGTGATCCGGTCTCGTGTAAACGGTGAATCCGGCTTACTTTTGATCCGTATTCGAATTTACATGCGCTGTCGCAATCTCCGCATATTCTTATTTGAACTATCAGCCTCATTTCATTTTTTCACCTCTATTTCATGCGAATCAGCACTTCTGTTAACGGAAGGCCTATCAGCAACAAAAGTAGTGCGGCTCCGTGTAAACGCAACCTATCCGTATCTTATCTTTAAGTTAACGAAATACTGACCTTGTTTGACCGATTCGATGTAAAATATCTTCGGTTGGAGCGATTAATAAACTTTAGACGATGGATCTAAGATAACAAAAGGAGGCAACAACTTCAATATGCTCATTGTATATTGACAGAACAGGATTAAGAAAATAGATGGCGATGACTTTGGTTTTAGAAGGTTTCATTGTCAGTCCAAATTTAGCAGATTTTTCAGCAAGTTTGTCGAGGGTTATTTGCATTTTGATTCCATCAGGCTGAAGGAGGGCTATATCGTCTGCATAGTCGAGGTCAGATACGGAACAGTTAGGACCAATGAAGATTCCATCTATATTTTCATCAATAGTGCCTTTTAATATCCAGTTGAGGACCAGGTCAAACAGAACAGGAGATAATACACATCCTTGTCTGACACCAGTTTTCACGATAAAGAAGTCAGAGAGGTCATCCTGGGGTAGAATACATGATGAGGATCCGTTATAAGTATCTTTGAGTATGTCAACAAAGATGTTAGGGACACCACATGAACGTAGAATTTTCCACATTGAATCTCGGTGCGGACTATCAAAAGCAGCAGCATAATCGACAAAGCAAACGAGCCTGGGTTTGCTGTAACGAATTCTTCTTCCAAGGGATTGGCGTAACGCAAAGAACTGGTTAGTACACCCTCTTCCTTTTCTGAAACCACCTTGTTGTTCCCCGAGTGTTGATTCCTACAAATCATTTAGTCGTGCTCGGAGTAGGGAAGTCAACATTTTTCCTGCTATTGATAAGAGATTTATCCCTCTTGTAATTACTACAGTCCATACCGTTGCCCTTTTTAAAGAGTGGAACAATAATGGATTTCCGCATATCTTCTGGAACTGCACATTGACGCCAAATCAGAGTAATGATGTGGTGAAGATGATCGAGTCCATCTCCATTTAAAGATTTTAAAGCCTCTGCAGGGATATCACAAGTAGCAGGAGATTTCCTAATTTTCAATAGAGAAATAATCTTTTTGATTTCCTCAAGTGTCGGCTCATTTGCATCTACCAGAGGTGATTCAGCAAGATTCCGAAAGTCTTCATCCCAACGTGATAGCCGTTTATCTGCTTCACTTATTTCCTCACCAGCTAAGCACGGAAGAAGGTAAAGGAGATTGATTTTTTCCAGAACGTTCATTTACAATTTGGTACATTTGTCGGGTATCTCCTAAATTTGCTGCGTTCTGAAGTGTCGTGACTCTGTCATCAAGTCAGTCGTCTTTGTCTTTTTTGAGACTACGTTTAAGTTCACGATGCAGGGAATTTCCCTCGCGTTTTTTGGTCACTTCACGACGACGGTCTCTGATTTGAAGGGATTCATTAGAGATCCATGGAAGGGTTCTGTAACGTACAGATGAACAGCTTTCAGCAAGGGATTCAGTGACTGCAGTTTTAAAATTGGACCAATTGTTCTACAAGTCATTTGTTTCTAACAGATCAGCAAGGGGAGCAAATCTATTTTGTAATGAGACATGGAACTCGTTTAGACCTTCCTTGGTTTGTAACCTTGGCAGGTTTGGTCTTGGTTTCCTTTTGACGCTTCGCTGTACTTTCAGGTGCAAGCGGAGCCTTGAAACAACAAGTCTGTGATCAGAGAGAACATCAGCGGCGTGATTGACTTGAAGATCTTCTACCATAGAGCGAAAGCGGCGTGAAACCAAAATATGATCGAGCTGTTTCTTGCTTTTACCATCATTGGCGTAGAATGTGTACCGAAGTCTTGTTTTTTTAGAAACCATGATGAACTAAGGATTAAGTTATTTACAGACGCAAAAGATAACATACGCAGAGAATTATCATTGATATTTCCGTACCCAAAATCACCAAGTACATCAGGGAATGATGGGTCAGTTTTAGATCTAATATCGATCTTGAAACTAAGATGAAAATCTTCAACTCCTCAGTCATCCCAGTACTCCTACATGGCTATGAAACATGGGCCTCACTCAAATCAGACATGGACCGCCTTGAAGTCTTTCAAATGGACTGTCTTCGAACAATACTTGGCATCACTCTACGCGACAGAATTCGTAATGCTGTTATTCTGGAAAGGTGCAAGCAGAGCAAAATTGCTGAACTCTACTCGGTTGAGATGGTTCGGCCATGTTCTGAGGATGCCTAACGACAACCTCTGCAGACGCCTCTGCGACAGTGTACCTCCTGCTGACTGGAAGTGCACCAGAAACGCACCAAAGAAAACTTTGCTGGTAACAGTATTGAATGACCTCGAAGATTACAAGTACGTATATGGAACGAACAACTGGAGAAGGAATTTCGATTTGATCGTGGAAGACCTTGCTCAACATCGCAGCCAATGGAGGAAGATCGCAAAACGGGGGAATCCTACAGCTGTCGGTTGACAAGCCTAATGGATTAAGTTCAAGTTCAAGTCCTATCCGTATCATTTTTGGTACGAATTCAAATCGATCCAACCTTCTGTAAACGAGGCCTTAAACACAAGTACTTGCAGTGAAATGGGAGGGAGATTATGAAATTTAGTCGGAATATTTTGAGGAGATTTATGTGTTTGTTGCCTCTATGTTTTGAGTTTAGGAAGTGGATAATACTATCTTATAAAATATCAGATAATTTCTAACTAAATATGACTGTGAAGCTCTTTGAACCACTTGAAATGGAACAAATATTTGTTATTAGACTTTTACCACCTTTTTTAAAAACAAATAGTCAAAGGTAAACTGAAATAAGGCTTACTTGTTTTAGACAGCTTTTACTTGTTCTTATCAAGTTAATAGAATTGAATTGTCTCCTCTTTAGATAATACACAATGACATAAAGGCCCATGAAGCGCCAATAACAAAATGCAAGGAGTCCATCACTGCCATGGAACAGGCAACGAAGATTGCAAGCGAAAAGGAAACTTTACTGGAAAAATCAGTCAAGTTGTCCGAAGGTGTGTTTTGTTTAAATCCCTTCTTTTATGTTCCCAGTTAGAATCTGAGAAACAGCCTTTTTGGGTTTGAAGATACGAATTCCTTGCCATTATCTTTCTTGTTTGCCCATTGTTAATGCTTAATAAACCGAATATCCTTTGCTTTTGATATAAAGTAGGATAACTATAAAACTTCAAGGCCTGATTTCTTTGCTTCCTTGGAAAGGTACAAAGCGAAAACCATTTTGCAGTGTTTGCTTATTTTACTTTTCTATTTTCGAGACAATCATAAGAAAATATAATCTTTGACTCTTTAAGGGTTTGCTTTCACGAGGCAAGCTCTCCCTGGTTGGGTTAAGATGTCGAGTTGGCTCCTTTCGGTTGAACCGTGTTTGTATGGGAAAAGCTAAGTGGGTCATCTATGCACAGCTATTTTACAAACAGGGTCGTGAAAAGATGAGAAATACGCATGCGCAAAACGAAACAACTCGTTGTCAACTCAACTTGTTCGCAATCACATGAGGAACCGTGGCTAATTGTACCCCCTACCCTCTTTGCCAACCTGGGTCAAGACGAGTTTCTGAGTCAAACCGCCTCATTTGATCGTAACTTGATTTTAGCAAGCTCTCCTGCCAAATGCAGGCCAGACATTACTCGACATTTCACACATACTGCATCTATTACGTGTATGTTTATGATCTCTATAGCAATGCGTTGTTTAACGCTGCATTGTAGTGCTCGATGTACAAAAGTACACAGCGATTAAGAAGATAAAGAAGAAAGAAGTCTGGCTCTCTGTAACTTGAAGTTTCATGCTCAGTCTGTCTGATGATTGTGTGAGCATGAAACTTTAAGTTACAGAGAGCCAGTCAAAAGATTCAGAGAAAATTTTGGTTGCTACACCCGTTAGATTGGCTAAAAATGCTATCAAAATGGTGTAATCGTGGTTTTTACTACGTTTTTCGACATATTACTAAGGGCACGTTTGCCCCCCCTTTCTATTTCCGCCAACTTAGAAAATTCGCTCCGACAAAAAAAATTCAAGCATAATTTATCTTCCGACGGAGGGGCTAGCCTCCTCCGACGGGGGGGCTGTAACCCCCCTCTGCCCCCCCCCTCTGGCTTGATTGATTGCGTGAGCATGAAACTTCAAGTTACAAAGAGCCAATCTCCTTTCTTGTGTCTCGTCTATATATAAGTTACATATAGACCATGCTTTATGAATTAACGTTAATATTACATGGCTCTGAAGAAGGATTTAATCCGAAACACGAATTAATGCCCCACCGTGGATAAGCCTGGAGTTGTGAAGACATCAAGGTTACTGTGCTATCTTATTGTCCTGGTTTAGGACAGTGGTTAGCGCGCTCGCCTGTGTCCGATCAAACCCGGGTTCGAGACCCGGTGGAGGCATATGTCAATTGCAGTAGCCTACTCTGGTACAATTTAAGTTACATATTATATACTTTAGGTCAGCTCCTCTCATATATTCGGGCCTTAAGTCAGGTTTCCACTCATCCTATTTGAATCGTTAAGGCGTAAAAACGTTTCAGTGAACTCCTCACTTTCCCACTAACCCATTTATAAGCATTTTGAGGAATGCAATCATAGGAAATGATCTCGAATTTCTTTTCCATCGAATCTTCCGACATTGGGTTTAGGTTTTCAAGTAATCATGATTCTAAATCTGTTTATCTGGCCTTTTCAGGTTGGGAGTCGATCCAAAGCCTGTACGCTGAGCGGGATGTCGAACTACGAAGTGCTCTTGATGAATCGAACAACTTCAAAGAACAAGTTAGAGAGATGCTCCACTGGCTTTCAGAAGCACGTTCTTTCCTGAAGGCAAAGAAGCCGATTGGTGGGAAACCAGAAACTGCGAGGTCACAACTTGAAAAACACAAGGTATTTTACTATGACTCTCTTTCCCTTAATTCTTTCACCTACTCCTTATCGTTGTATATTGTTTCGACTTTCATTATCTGAAAATGTTTTTTATAATATCCTGTAATTAAATTTCCGTACTTTGTAGCTCACTTCGCTTATGTCGAATGATTTATTACGAAATATTTAACCATTCCGTAACAATTTTTTTCTGCAGGAATTGGTGAAAGTAGTGGAGGAGAGGTCAGCGTTGTATGCTTACATCGAAGAGACATTGACAGTATTGATTCAGTCAAGTGACGTTTCAAATGGTCAGCGGTTGCAGTCTAGTCTTGATGAACGTACAGCACCATTTGCCACCACTGAATCCCTCACAGGCAAACAGACAGAAAGACAGCAAACAGACAGAAGTTATTTCCAAATTATCAAAATTCCAACCACCTCTATAAATCTTGTTCCAAAAATTATGGTTTCAGAGAAGGAAAACCCTGACGGAGTTGCGCAAAGCCTTGATTCTATTCATGAACAGCAGTTGGTGCCACTTTCGGTTCCAGTAGCTAGAAATATCGGAAACAGCGAAACGAACGCATAGATTACTTAAGCTTTTCGTCTGACACTCAACAGAGTAATACGTCAGAAAGTGAACGAAACAGAAACCTAACTGATTCGTATACCCAGATATTGATCGAAATAGGCCAATTAGAAAAGAGGTGAATGTTTGGTATGGTGTGGGAAAACCAATCAACACCCGAGATACAGTGAGCTGACCAATAAGATTACTTCATGAGTCCTAAGGCAAAAACGAACTTTTTCTGTCTAAAATAGGGGATCCCTTACTTACTGAAGTCTAAAAATACTTTCTTGCAGAAAAGAAATGTTTAATGCTAGAAACTCACAATATTACGATGAAATGCATCTATAGGCTAGATGGAATACACTCATTAGCTATCCCTTAAATATATTTTTACATAAATTTATATTATACATAAATTTTACTCTGTAGTTTCTTAAGAGGGGGGCTTAAAAGACAAGGGACTTTAATAGAGCTTTTATGGCATGTAAGCAGTCACAGTTTCTTGAAAGAAAATGTGTATCAATTTTCGATCTTATCTCTTTTACTAGTTTCTCATTTGGAAGTCTGGACCCTACTCGGCCACCTGAAGCCGTTAGGGGATCACATGGCTCCAATGCCGTTAGAAGAGACGGAGGAAATTCCGGACGCCAAAACCTTTTTCCAGAAATATGTTCTGCAATCGAGGCCAATTGTCTTCAGGGGAGCTGCTAAAAAATTCAAAGCTTTTTCCAAATGGACTGAAGAGTATCTTGTGGAGAAATATGGGGATATGGAAGTCCGATTAGAGAATAAATTGGAGAAAGAGGGGTACACACCTGTTGGTGCAAAAGATGAGTGCTATTGACCCGGCCTGCAGTATGACAGTTTTGAACGAGTTCTCAAGTTTGCATGAGCCATTTCTATTGCTCTATCCTATTGTTCTTTTGTCAAATTAATGTGGAAGTGCCATATTCCCCTGTCTTAACCCTATTGGTGCATGTGGTCAATCAATTGAAGATAATGAGCACTTTCTCCTGCACTGCCACCTGTTTAATCCAATGCGTAGAGATCTCTTTGGTCAACTTGATGATATTCAAGGCTTAAATACAAATAATCTTGATTCAAATGCCCTATGCGAACTACTTTTATTTGGAAACTCCAAATTAAATATTTTGTCTAACAGAATCATTATTGAAGCCACAATAACATTTATAAATAAAACCAAACGTTTTGAATGAGTTGTTCCAGATGGGTTGAAAGTTTCAACTCAGCTGGTTCGCCTATATTACTGCAAAACGAAAAAGCAGCCTCTTTCCCTTTCCCTTTGTTTTTCTGTATTTTCCTTGTATTTCTTTAAATTTAAATTATTAGTTTTGAAATGTAAGTGCCAGCCAAAGTGGGGACTAGATGACTATATGTCTTTTCCTGCTATGACTGGTACATAATAATGTATCAACATTATATTTTTTTTAAATTTTTTTAAATGAATATAAAAAAAAAAAAATATTCTGGGCTGATGACCATAGATATTCGTTCTTAAAACGTTTTTCCTTGATTGCTGAAATAGAAGAGACAACTAATTATCATTGGTGAGGAACATGCAAGCTATTTTCATGCAATAGGAAACATTAGAAGGAATGCAAAAAAAAACTACACAAATTTTGTTGATCCTCTCAAAGTTATACAGGACTTTTCTTTTCGCCATAGAGATCACTCTTAGCTCTTGCCAGCCTTCTGGTAAAGTAACCAGTAGAGCTTGTTAACCAAATGATTCGAGCAATTTGCCACTCTAGTGCAATTTTCTGCCTGAAAAGACCGGTTACAGGGGTGGGGTTGTTAACAGTTTTAGGGGTAGTTAACAATTGTAAGGGCTACTAACAGATATTGTTATACAGTATGTTATACTTATAGGTTAAGTGTTCACAGTTCTAGGGCGAGGTTACCGTGATAGCAGATTTTGAGCACAAATTGGAGCATTCAAGACAACCTCATTTATCACAACAGTAAAACCTGCAACTAGAACCTACATTTTTAGGAGCTAGCCTAAACAGGTTGGCCTAATAAATTTCAGTCAACAGAAGTAATGATGATGGGTAATAGTTGTTTGTAGGTCTTTGGACACTGCTTGAATACTATCATTAATTTTGGTATATAAACAACAACACCTAAGAACATGTAATTTTTGCCCTTAACAAACGGTCCAAATTTCAAAATCTTTGACTAAAAGGTTCTTAGTTTTTAGGTTCTTGTTGCAAGCTTTTACTGTAGTATTAAATGAGGTCCTAGTGTTTTTAATGCTTGTGTATTAGCTGCATGCTACTTCATGCTCCTTTAGGAAATCAGGCAGCCTTTTGCAGGCTATCACGTTGAATGTAAACTCCCTCACTCACAAATAGAAGCATTAGGACGTCATATACTACTACATGTAGTGATGTAGTGCATGCTAATGTTTCCCTGCTGAAAATGAGGCCTCTTGTGGTTTTTCGTAAGATAGCATGTTAAACATTAAATCACTCACTCACTAGGATATGTGTAGTGCCTTTCAGGATACCACTGTTCGAAATAAGGCAGCTTTTTGCAGGCTAGCATAAAGTCACTCGCTTATTTCGTGTTTGTAGGTGTTGGCCGGGACACCATGGAAGAATTCATAAAAACATACAAGACCGAGCCGAAATACATTGTTGGGGAACTACCTACCCCCTGTGTACGAAGACGTCATGGCCTTGCCTTGTATGTCCTGTGGGCCTGTCAAGAACCGAATGGTGGAAGTCGACCTCTGGATGAGTTCTGGTAAGCAATGTTTTCTGATCTCTGTACCAATTACGAATAACCTCTTATAGGCGATGCCTTACATTGGTATGAGCTTGTTGATGACTCAAGGTACCAGACTGGAGAGTATGCAGTGTATGAGGAAGATGTTTAGTGCATAATTTCAGTTTAAAATGATAAATCTATTGTTCTTGAAGGTGTGCCGCTAAACATCAAATAGGGGACCCAAATTTGTTTTTTCAAAGATCTAAGAATGCTATGCATTTTGTGAGAGAATAGAGGAAAAATCATTACTTCAACAGATTTTGCATTGTTTTCATATAATAAGAACCATGGAGGCCAGGATTTCTTTCCCCGATACATTGTACCCCGCAATGTTTGAAATCATCTATTGATACAAAATTTTAGTTCCTTTATATACTGTCTTTAAGCGATAGAAAACTGAGAGAGGAAAATAACTACTGGAGCTTTGCATAATTACAAATGGAAGATTGTTCAACTATTTCAGAAATCAGCACACAAATTTCAGATCTCAAATCAGCTTAATGAAACTAGTTGAGAATGGTTGAGGTTCTCTGTACAAGTCAATATATCCCTATGCCTGATAATGATAGTCAGAAAATTCCTAGCCTGCCTCGGGTCTTTTCATGAAGGAAATCATTCTAGAGTGGCCAAATACGTTTGGTCATAAACTCACATGCTTGCTTTAACTGTTGGCTTAGCGTTCTTGTTGATTTAATTCATAAGTTCTTGGGGTTGTGGAGGGGTTGCTCTAGTTGGCCTATTGTACACCTCAGACGAATTTCTTTATGATCCTATCCTTATGCCCAGAAATATCCAACTTAATGAAGGTGTAAGGATACCGCCCAAACTTGCTAGATGTATTAAAATTTGGAGTTATTTAATTTTCTGTATAAAACAAGATTTTTTCTCTTTATTAAGAAAGTCTTTGATCGGTTGAGAAACTTTGGAAACTTTGGAATCGAAAAACTACTACCTTGTCGGCCCTTTTTACGCCGGCCCTAATTCCGCCACCCCAAGAATCTGCTTTAACGCCATTTAGGGCCACGTTTTACGCCGGACAAAGACCAAGGAAAGAAAAATTTAAAACTATATTTTACAGACGTGTTTTATCCTTTGAAAAAGAAAAGAAAGTAGCTACTATCATGAAAAAATTAGTCAATTGCGATCGTCTCTTTCTCGGTGCATTCTGTCTACCTCTTCGTCCGACTGCGCTTCGATGGCGTCTTCTTCCACCTCATATTCACACTGCTCCTCCCTAGTCTCATCTCTCAAATCATTGAAATGTATAAACACTTGAAGGAATCTAAAGAGCTCATTCTTTCCAGCTTTAGGAAGGCACACATTACTGAGTCAGTTACCCAAGCCTCAAACCTATCCCATTTGCGCGAAAACCCATTTCAGGACATAGACATATGATTTAGTAACTCTTAAACTAAAGAAAACTAACTTTGCTAATCTATAGTAGTTTACTTTCTGTTTTGTTACTGTTTCTCTTCCAATTTTTGTTAAATATACATTACTTTATCCGAATAAAGCCTAAAATAAGGTGCATGTCAGCAAAAAATATAATGAAAAATTAACGCCGCTTTTTGAGAAAGTTTGTACAATTTTGGCCCTTTTAACGCCGGCCCTTTTTACGCCGGCCCTTATTCCGCCGCAGGACGGAAATTAACGCCATTTAGGGCCGGCGTAAAAAGGGCCGATAAGGTAATGCTTTTTGTATGACACTCATCAGAGTAGTACGTCAAATAGCATAGAGGACTGTGCTATCCACAATAGACAACATAAACAATGATGTAGCACCTAAGCCAATCATAGTTATTTATTTTTCTAATTTTTTAGGCAGTAGTCAGAGCATCCTCCACAAAGACGCCTTCAACAACATGAACCGTCTGATCAACGGAACAAAAGACTGGAAACTAGTCTTGTACAAGCACGAGAAAGACTTGTACAAAGCATGGGAGGAAGGGAGCCCCGGCGGCAGATATTCGCGCATTAATCTCCGAGCTGTCAACATGACGAAATTCCTCAAGATCGCCACACTGCCTTATTACAATATCACTGTGATGGGTTGAGATTGTCTGTTTTTACCCAAGAGCTGTTACCATCAGGTGAGGATACCATTTGTTGACATCAATGTGATATCTATCCCATGATGCATTGGAATAAATCACATAATGCATCAGAATCAATCCCACAATGTTAAGGTTTATTAGAAGCAGGGCCTACACAATTTGTAAACTAATCAAAGAAGTTAATTAATAGGTTATAAGTAGCTAAATAGGCTTTTTGTCTTGACAGTACATTGATAGTTGATAGGCAAATACGCTTACTATCTTTGCAAGGTATTAGTTGATGTGCAAAACTCAAAGTGCCCTCTGAATAGGTAAAATAATTGAAGAAGTGCATTGATGTAGCTAATAGGCAAATACACCAACTAAGTTTTCAAGGTTTATTGATTGAATTGGTATAATTTTCACAGGCGAACTCTCTCCCTGGCTTCAACCTGGCCGTGACCATCCTATTCTCCCGCTTCGATAACGACAAGCCAAACAACTTCAAAGACTGCAACTCCACCACTGAGAAATACACCCCCCTGAAGGAGTTCGACATCGATTGGATGTACCCGGGTAAGGGGTACATGACAATTGGGTACAGCGAAACTTTTGGGACAAAGTCGCAGATGGCAAAATTGATGCGAAACGGGAAGCTTGACGTAAGGACAGTTTTACAAACAGCTAGGATCATGACCGATCCGTCTACCGGAGAAGCTATCAATGCAGCGTATGTCAGTGGAATATTCGGTATGTTATTATAATATACCTCGTACAAAACTAAGTACCTGTTCACGCCTTTCAAACAGAACACATTTAGAATTCAATATCATTAGCTGATCGACTCGCGGTGTCAAATGTATGGCCCCAAACTCAATGCTCTCAGATGGGCTATTCGTTAGTAAAATTTCACTAAGAGGCTAGCGATACAAATTCAACTTTGATAAAGGAGGAAGGTGACTCATTGAGTCAAGTGGCTGAGGAGGGCCTCGAGGAGGAGCAGGTTAATTTGAAAAAATTGCTAGGTCTGAGTGAAAAATATCTGCAAGCATATCCACCAGACCTGTTCATGAGACTTTTAGTAGTTGGGCAGTGAATCGTCCTCCTCATTGCTCTTAGGTGGGCTATCCATTTGTAAAAAATCTCATTATGGTGGGCAATTCCCTTCAAATGGCCGGATCAGAGTGTAAGATGATAAACTGCCCTCTTACAAACATATCCACCAGGCACGAAAATTCACCAGATCTGGCCATGAAAATTTTAGCAGGTGGGCAATGAATCACTCTCCTCGCTGCTCTCAGGTGGGCTATCCTTTAGTAAAAGTGCACATTGAGGTGAGTGATTCCCTTTAAATCTAATAAATGAGGATGCAACTCATTGCCCTCCTCAAAATAAATGACTGAAGACTTTTGTCCATCACTCATGAAGAATTATTTTCATTTGTCATCAAAATTCTTTCTAGGGGTGAAGAAGGGTGAGACTATCACCAAGCAACACATCCGGGGACTCAAAAAGGAGCAGCTGCGAAAACTGGGGGTGCTGAGTCAAGCCTCTTCTCCTCCAGTCTCTACGATTACGAACGGTACAAAATAGCTCCGGTTCAGATTGCCAAGCTCCTTGCGTTGCTCGTGAAGAGAGACGGCGTAATTCAAAGAGATGTGTTAATTAAGGAGTACGTCAAGAGACTTTACGGAACCAAGAAGTTTGGTGAGGAATTGTTTGATGACCTGGCTGGCAAGGGTGTGGCCAAGTTGGATAAAGATTTGATGCTGAAGAATTTTGCAACTGCAGCCTCAAGGTAAGTTGTTAGGTTTTTGAGATAATTTGAAAAATCAATCGACATAATTTGTGAGAATAAAAATTACCCGATAGGAATCGAACCAAAGACCTCTTGATTGGTACACTAGTGGACTATGTGGAATATTATCAGAAATGTGGAGGGATATTTGCAGTAGCGTGATTTGTAATTTGCAGATGTGGAATAGCGCACTAGAGTACCAATCTAGAGATCCAAGGTTTTTGAGTCCTATTCGGGTCGTTTCCATTCTCACAAATCATCATGATTGATTTTTAAAGATGTGCATTTTATCAAGACTATCTTTTAACTTTGTCTTCAAGGCCAGTAAACGGCTTTGATGGACCTTTTTGCTGTTATGCATTAAGAGATTTCTAGGAGGCAAGTTTGCCTTATTTCAAAATAGTAGCCTTGACAGAGAATAGATCAATTATTATTCGTACCATATATACGTATATTCTAGTCTCCTAACTTGTTTCAGTTTTTATCCCATTTTCTGGATTTAATCCGTCTGCGGAGATTTGCCCTCACTATAGAGTCTGCTACGACTTTTGTTCAATTTTTATTTGATTGATGCATGGTCCAATTTTGACCGTCTTGATTACATTAGGTATTCCTCAGCGCTTTTAAAGAATATGTCACTAGTAGGGTATTGGAAAAAGGGCCCTTCGCCTTAGTTTGAAAAACTTAACCAAAGATTTCTGAAAAGTTTGCTTCAGGCAGTAGAATAAACCGAATTTGAACTTATTTACTATTTTTTAACATTTGCCAACTAAATTCTTCCATATTTTCTGCAAAACTTATCAAACACTAAGCTGATGTCTGCTGACGGTTTGAAACAAGATGAATTGGTACTCCTCTGAACAACTCAGTAATCCAAAACATCAACTTAAACTCTTTCAACCACAAATATACAAAGTGAGTGGAAAAATCAAATTTCAGTGAATGAAAAGGACATGAAAGTGGTGGGGGAAAAGTATAGTGGTTAGGCAATTTGTGAGGACAGTGGGGAAATGCCCCACCACTTTTAATGTTGGAAGATTTCTTGCCTCAGTAAGATAAAACAGCATTTGTCTGCTGACTGAGACAGAAAGACTTGGACGGATTGGCTAGGACTAATATCAAGCAAGTGTCCAGTCAGTGATAGTAGAAATTGCACCTTTGTCTTGGTATTTTATATCGACACTTTATATATCAAAAACTGCCCTGCCTCCAGGAAGATAAAACAGCATTTTTCAATCGGCTGAGATAGAAAAATTTTGGCCTAATATCTACCCAGGATTTGTTGGCCGTAGAAATTAAACCTCAGTATGTTAGAAAAATCTTTTGGTATTCCTAGTATAATTCTTCAACTAATTACTTACAGATATATGGGAGACGATTATTTCGACCGCTACGACCCAACCGCTAAGATGGACGAGAAGGAAGACGCTGGGGAGGCGTATATCTATGTAAAGACTGACCTTGATGCCCCGAAGGACGAAAAACTTGCTTCAAGACTCATCAGAAGTCTCCCCGACGAAGGAGAACGTAGCCAAGGTTTGTACGATAATAATAATCAGAACTTTTTTGTTACATAGCATTGTCCTGACACGCACCAGTTTTATCAGGGTAGTAAAACAGTCTCTTATCAGTACAAGGCTCAGGGATACTAAGGAAGATTTAACATAGCAAAACATAATAACTTCTAAAGGTTTGCGTCCGACACTGACCATAGCAGCTCGTCAAAAAATTCGTTCATGGTTAGTAGCAGGATACTGGATTTGACACCTTAAAGGTCGCTGGTATCTTTAACCCCTTCCCCTCCATAAGGTCAGAGAAAGCGAAGAAATATTAGGGTTATCCATATCTTTAAGCCCCCTTCCGCTGATATGTTTAAGAGAACGCGAATATTGTTTTTGATAAATATTCGGGTAAGGGCGAGGGATATCCATATCCTTAACCCCCGTCCCCCCTCTGTAAGGTCATATAAAACGAATATTATTTTTACAAATGTTAGGGGGTGACGGAGAAGAGGAAGATGAAGATGACTCAATAGACGAAGAAGCAGAGGGAGGCGACGAAGAAGGCGAAGACGGACGTGACGGTGAACGCGATGGGGGCGATGAAGACGAAGGCGCCGGCGACAAAAACATGAAGGATGAACTTTAAGCAGGTTGATGTCTTCGCACTTGTAAAACGGGTGAGTGAAGAACTGCTTGTTGACTTTTTAAGATTTTTCATGATAGAACACTGTTGTATGTGAATCTTGACAGGTTATGTAGGGTCATCTAAGAAGACTGTTATAAAAATATCAGTTGATATCAATTTCAAATCACCCTGGGTATTGTATATGCAGAAAAGTTGGGGGGGTTCGTAGTACGGTGTAGGGTTGTCAGTACAGTGGAGGGATATCGTCAATACTGAATACAGTTGAGGGGTACCATTAATGTTGCAGATATTCAATACTGTAGAGGGAAATCATCAGTTAGGATGGATACTTCTCACTAGGATATTTGAGGGATATCTCATCAGTAAGGTGGAAGGTATTCAGTAAAGTGAAATATCCTCCACCGTACTTCAAAGCCTCCACCGTACTGTACCACATTATTCCGGCTGAGAATAGCTGAGGCTATGTAAAATTTAGTCTGAAAAATCTCTGAAAATCTTAGACAAAATCGAAAAATCTTTCCTTGAAGTGATTTGCCCCTCGTCAAATTCATGAAATTCATTTTCTAATTTCTGTCAACTAAAGTGGAGTGGTTCCCTTGAGAATCTTTGAGATATAAACTACGGTAACTTGTTCAGTAATAGAAAACGGGCAACGTCAGTCAAACGCCCTTGGGAAGGGAAGAGGGGTACTCTAATACTGGACTGGCATAAGGGTCCTGTCAGGCTAAAGTTGTCTAATGCAATTATTTGAAAATCAACCTCAGATGGGAATATGATTTTTTGAACCACCCTCAAATGGTAATATTTGAACAAACATCTCAACAATCAACTGAAACTTCAAAGAATTCAAAGAAGCTAGAAATTCAGGAACTACCCCAATGTTTTATTTTCTTAAATTGGGCCATTTCGTAATCTTTCATCGGACCCCCAAACCGACAAGACTCCTTGTTCGCAGTACCCCTTCTCCCAGGGTCTTCTAGTATAAAACCCTTATCCTGTTTCTAGTTAAATTTGCTTTCTAGCGTTTAAACGTTATTTCTGGCGTTTAACGATATTTTTGTAATGTGCAGTGTATAATGTTTTGTATTTTTGTGATTTTGGAAGCACTTTGTATTTTCAGTCTTTGACACAAGGATATCCTACTTTGTATTTTGCTATTTATTGTTTCTTAAGCTGGGATGATATTTGATTTTGTTAGAATTTGCCGCTTTCTCTGTAGTTCCTCTGAAAATAATAATGTAAAGGCTTTACTAAGCCCCCCTCTGTTTAAAGCCCCCTCTTCATACAAGAAAGGTTACATAGTAAAATGTGATGAGTTAGGATTAGCTTATGGATGTATTCCACATAAATATTGCGAATTTCTGACTTAACTTGCTTGAGACTAAAGAATTTCTTCTCCAAACCCTTACTCCTTTAAGCCCTTACTCCTTCATACAAATAAGTCTACAGAGTAAAATACGATAAGCTGGGAATAGCTAATAGATGTATTCCATCGTTATATTACGAGTTTCTAACTTTACAAGTTAGATAGTGAATGATTTCTTCTCCAAACCCAATTACCCTAATAAGCTCCCTCTCTTTAAACCCGTTCTTCATGGAAGATTGATAATTCATATCCTTCATCTACTGGACTATAAGTATCGTTGTTAGAGCAAAACAAGACTTAGGCTTATTAAGGACAGCTTAAGTGTTAGAACTTTTGCAATTTTGGCTGAAATTTTAGTTAGATTTACTTTTGCTGTACATTTTTATGGTATAGGTTTCGAGAATGGATAGTTATTAGGTGGTTTGGTGAAGTACTATGAAATACAGGAAGTTTTTGTATTCCTCTAGATAGGCTCTTTTGCTACTTATAAAAAGTTATCAACCTATTATATCAGTTAAAAGCTCCTTTAACGCCCTACTAGTTACTGGACTATAAGTACCGCTGTTGGAGTTAGGGGTAAACTTAGGCTTGTTCGGGTTCGGGTCAAAACTAGGGTCATGACCACTTGATAGCAATATCTGTAATTTTCACTTTTTCATGGGTAGTTTTAAGCATAGTTTCTGAGAATTGATACTTTTTATGCGGTTTTACGTACTTAAACGAACGAGATAAAGGGGGTCGCTTCTCCTTAAGTTCTTGTGTAATTGAGTTATTAACACCTTTTATCTGATTAAAGACCTCTAAACGGCCTATTTGATACCAAGATTTGAAATCTATCAAACGTGCCTTCTAGATAGTAATACGTCTTCTCTAGCTAGCGCACTATCAGTATCATTGTTTGAACTAGGACAACACTAGGATGAAAGGGTAAGGGTTAGGGTTGGCATTATTGCAATTTCGAAGGTATTAGGCGGGCTTGGGGACTTTTGCAAGGTACAGGAGGTTTATATCTTCTTTGAGATAGGTTTTTGTGCTTCTTATAAAAAGTAATTACCCCTTATATTTGTAAAAAAACCCTTAACAGCCTATTAAATATCCTTATTCCTAATCTACGTTAAAAACAGCCCAGAAACAGTATCCTTCATAACGGTACCTTCCACATAGTGATACAACACCTCAAGCTTTCGCGCTATAAGTTTTATTAAAGGTTAGGTTTAGTGTTTGGATCGTAGTCACGGTTGTTACTACTTGCTTGGAATCTTTGTGAGAACTCCTTTTTCTTGGATGGTTTTTTTGCGTAGAATTGGAAGATGAATAGTTATTAGGAAATTTCGGGGACATTTTAGAGATATAGGGGGTTTATGTCTCCTTTGAAAAATAAACCCCCTCTCTCTGACTAAAACCCCCTTATATGCCTATTCATTTTCCTTATTCGCAATCTACGCCAAAAACAGCCCCAGAAAAAGTTTCTTTCATTAAGATTGATTTCTTCCTGATGGTTATACACCTCAGCTAGTGGCTTAACGAAGATCAGGGCATCCTGGTTCGAAAACCAAGAGGCTCCAAAGGGCCCCCCAGATTTGTTTCTACCGCTCACCTTGCTTTGTTGTCGGTACAGAAAGGTCGAATCGTTTTTATTTCCTAAGAGCCCCGACTGCCTCCGTTACGCCACTGCCTCTAGCTACTGGACCAAAAGTATTATTTTTGTAGCTAAGCCTACAATTTTTACAGTTTATGGTTTATTGCAACAACAATTTATTCTTGAATATCTGAACAAGTTGAATTTTAATTTATTTTCGGTTTGGTCTCTCTGAAATTTTTGGATACGCCTTAAAATCTATAGAAAAAAAGAACAAGGAAAGCTTTTACACCCTCTAAAAGATTGTATGAAGAAAGTTCTTATCCTTTTTGATCACACTTTGCTTCATTGTTAGAAATATTTGGTATTCCAAAGGTTTTCTTACATGTACACAATCAACGTTTTTGGCAGGGGTCATCTTAAGGAAAATGTAGAACTGCCCAAAAAATTGACGGAGCCGCATCGAAAAATTCTTTGGGTTATCCTAGGGGGGTGTGGGGTATGCTCCCCCAGAAAAATTTTGAAAATAGAATGCCTCAGATTGGCTAAAAATGCATTTCACAGCTTTTTTTAACACTTTATAAAGAATGAAAATGTGTTGAACGAAACTAGAAAAAACAGCAAAAATCAGTACAATAGTAGTACTTAGAGTAGATAGCAATTGTTAAATTGAAATAATGCAAGACTGCCCTTTATAACCCATCCCCATTGCCTTACATACTTGTAACTGCATTTACCATGTAAGCATTGCATTTACCAGTCAAGCTAAGTTCTTAGTTTTTCTTCATTTTTCTTTTCTCTGTTCTATACCGACCTCACCTGAGAAATCCAAAATAAAATGTTTAGAACTGCCTTTTTCATTTAGAGTTGCCCAAAATTAAGTTAGAACTGCCAATTTTGGAAAATGGGACGCCTTAGGATGACCCTTGGTTTTTGGGGTAAAGGGAAATGTCTAAATTTTGTTACGTTTTCAAAACTGAAGCACATCTCTAACAGCTTTGAGGACTGAAAATCCAGAATATTTAAGCAACTTTGAGGGCCAAGATGAAAGCGCTCGGTCTCTCAAGAGAATTTGGAAGGATGAAAAGGGAAGACTCTTTTGATGCAAAGAGTCAACAACAAAGGAAACGTGACGTTGCAGTCAAACTTACCTTCCTAGCAGCTTTACCCCTCAAAAGAAAACAAACACAGTCCTTGGGGAATACCAAACCAACAAAATCGCATAAGGGGGTCTTGTGGATTATCCAATAGGAGAAGCTTAAACTAGAGCTACTACATGACCCCCTTTGTAACGCATAGCTACCAAATTCATGCACTGAAGATCAATTGTTCTTATATCCCATTGGGGTGTGTACCCAAATTATGCAAATTATCATGGAAAGTTTGAGTTCTTTCATTTCCATTTGTCTTCTCGTCGGGAACAGTTGAAGAGGATCGTTTCTGTGTCAAAGGTAGACCTATTCATTTATCTTTTTGACTAATTTTGTGTGTGGAAAAGGGCAAGACTTTTCTTTAATGAGGGCAATTTATCTGCTCATGTTAACAGTTTACTGTTTATTGCAACAAGAGTTCATTCTTGATTATCTGGACAGGTTGAATTCTGGTTTATGTTCAGTTTCTTCGATGTTTTCTGATACGCCTGAAAGTCCGTATCGCAAGAAAAAGGTTTCACTCTCTAAAAATAAAGGTATCCTCAACTTATCCCTCTGCTCAAACTGAATGTAAAATGCTTCGGGCTTTGCACTGTCATAGTTTTTTTCTAATTGGGAAGAGTATGTATTGAATGTCAGCTTTCACTTTAGAAGTTTCTGATAAATGTTTGAATTCTGACCTATTTTCTGTTCTGCCACTTTGCATATTTCTAAATAAAAATGGATGTAATGAACATCATGGATTACGCGGGATTCTGCGTGAATTAGCTTTGCTGCGTTTTAAACTACTTATCTGGATTCTCTGTATAATTTACTCAAGTTATTTCTTGATTTTTATTTAGATGGATTTTAGTTTGTTTTGTTGTGCACGCATGCGTAAGATTTCTAGCCATGCCATCCGTTCATTTTTCAGTTGGTTCGGATGCAGTTCAGATGACTGGCTTGGTTAGATGACTGAAGAACATCGGTGAAAGGAAAAAACAAATTGTAAGTTTTGCCTTCCTAATTAATTCATTGCTATTTCTTAAATTTCTAACTGTGTTTTAATGTCTTAATTAGATATTTTCTTGTCTTTACTTTGCTGTCCTTTTTTCTTAGTTTTTTTTACTTGAGATAAGACTTTATTAACATTATATTTTGTTCACAGTGAACCACAAAAATATATCGCCAGAACATTGTGTTTACTTTGCGTATAATTTGGGGCAAAGGAGCGTTTGGAATGAAAGTCCTTACAACCATACAGCTGCCAAGGCATGGATCAAGGAATGGCTGGTAAAACCAACTGATGATGAAAATGTTTGGCTTTCGATCGATCGAAGTTTAGATAATCAGGTATGTTGTGTTTCCTACTTTGATATTTCATTTTGTACCTGGAAAAGTTTTGTTGAGGCTTAATCTACTGTCTTTGGATGGTACAGAACTTCAGTGTAGCCAGAAAAAATCGGAAACATAATGAAACGAACACATGGATTACTTAAGCTTTTCGACAACCCAGAGTGTGCTAAAGCCTACAGTGAGAATTGCTTTCGAATAATTGGCAGAGCAAGATCTACCTTTCACTTAGCTATTTTGGAATCAGTCTACATAAAAACCAGGGATCCCCTATTCTGTAGACAGAAGGAGTTCGTTTTCGCCTTAGGACTCTTTAAATAATCTTATTGGTCAGCTCAATGTATCGTGGGTGTTGATTGGTTTTCCTACCATACTATAATCATTATTCCCATCATACAATAATCATTCACCTCTTTTCTGATTGGCCTATTTCGATCCACATCTGGGTATATAAATCAGTTAGGTTTCCGTTTCGTTCTCTTTCTGACGTATTACTCTGTTGAGTATCAAATTAAAAGCTTAAGTAATCCATGTGTTCGTTTCATTATGTTTCCGATTTTTCTGGCTATGCTTAATCTACTTTGACTGCATGGTTGCTAAATGAGTCCGAAATTTCTTAATCTGATACTCCTTGCAGGAAAATAAAACTTAGGAATGATCCAAAACTTTTGAGCGCATTTGATTAGTAAAATCAACGTTTTTGTAAAATTTTGTCGTGTCAACCATACCGTTTTGAATAGACTAGCCTCTAATTTGGCCAAGAGCCTTTGCTGTCTTAGGGAAGATAAAATGCCGTGAAGCATCACAATTTGTTAAACCTAGATTCACCCGGCGTCATTCTCAGCCGACAAAAACAAAGCAAACAATTTATTTAACAAATCTAATTTTCTTCTAGGCTCCGGTTTCTCCTACTTCAAGATAAAGCAATCTTATGGCTAGTGGAGGTGCATTTTCCAGGGATTCTAGGTTGTATTTTTTGTGTGTTGTGGACCTTTTTCTTTGATGGGGTGCTTTTTGGGGGTATACAGAAGCTCAATGGGGTTGGGATAGGTGGGGTGGATAATGAGTGAGGTATGCTTAGTAGATAGAATTACTGGCCCTCCCACCCATGATAGAATGGAGTCTCATTTTCATGCTACAGTCTTGTTCTCAACGCAAAATTGCGCAATTCGAGGCTGAAGATTTCGTAAATTTTGAAAAGATTTGAAAGATTTCAATAGATTTGGGCAGATTTCGCCGGATTTCATACAAATGATAAGGATATTAAAGATTTAATCGGGATTTCAGGGATTTCCTGGATTTACAAAGGATTTGGTGGATTTGTGTGATTTTCAAAAGATTTCCGGATTCGATTTTGAATTTCTGAGCAAGGTGTACGATATTTCCGCTAGTAATACACCCCTCGATTTGTCCTCTGCATAAGGTACGTCCATTTATTAATTCCAATCTTCCACATGTAGGATGAAAATGACTGAGCTGTTGCAAATTTAACTTATCAGCTCGTTAATTACTGTTTAAAACTGATTGAAAGTTCCAAATTTCTGAACAAGGGAAAATGAAATTCATGTTGGGAAAATCGGACACATTCCGGTGTATCCAAAATTCAGATAATCGAGGAATTTACTATACAAGCGATTTGGGCATAAGGGTAGTGTAATAGGTTTAAAGAAACAAAATGCTCACACTGACTGCAAAACACTTTCAATTTCTTACAGTGGTTGATTTTAAACTTCAATCCTTATTTCAAATCGTAATTCTAACTTTTTCTAAATTACTAAACCTCTACTCTAATTGTAACCCTAAACTAATTCTTAACTGGTCAATTTAAAACCAAACCATAATTGAAACTTTGAAATCTAGTAATCTTAACCCTTAAAAACAACTACTGAAAGAAATTGAAAAGTTGACAAGCGTCCAAAAGTGTTTACATTAGTTGATCCCTGCATTGCTCTGTGCTCTTTAAAATATTAGATGAGAAGGAAATATATTGAACGCATTTAATGATTCTTTTGGTTCAACTCAATTGTCTTTTGTGTCAAACAAATCAGCCTTTTCTTCATTTCCAAATCAATGATGAAAACAAAAAGTTAAAATGTCCCAAAACTCGATGGACAAGAAAGGTCTGCTGAACTATCCATACATAAGTTATATATTTTTTCAATTGATAACAGTGTATTATCGTTTCCTGATCGTATGATCTTTTGCTATGCGAGTAGATTCCATATTTTCTCTACACATTCCTTATTTTCTATACATATTCAATACTTTTTATACATGTTCCATACTTTCTTTGAATATACGTTTATTTCATTTTCTTTTCTTTTACTTTTAAAATATGAAGCCCTCTAGTCTATGAGAGGTATAGAAAGAAGAAGTATTTCATTGAAACAATGTATTTTATATAAATCATTCATAGTAGTTGCTTCTTTTTTCTTTGATAACACTTTTATTCAAACTATTTCTCTTTTTCTTTAGGAAGCGAGGCCCTGTCATCTATAAATAGCGCAGAAAGGAGAGGTATTTCATTGCAACAAGGTATGTTGTATAACACTTTCATAGTAGTTGTTTCTTTCATTCTTTGATAACACTGTTATTCAAATTTCGCTTTTCTTTTACTTTTAGGAAATGAAGCCATTTCATCTATAAGAGGAGCAGAAAGAGGAGGTATTCCATTGAAACAAGGTATGTTGTAATACTCCTTCATAGTAGTTATTTCTTTAATTCTTTGATAAATCTGATCCTCAAAATTCCATTTTCCTTTTACTTTTAGGAAGTGATGCTCTGTCAACTATAAATGGTGCAGAAATAAAGGGTATTTCATTGAAACAAGGTATGTTGTATAACTTGTTCATAGTAGTTGCGTCTTTCATTCGTTGACAACACTTTTATTCACATCTCCTTTTTCTTTTACTTTTAGGAAATGAAGCCCTGTCATCTAAAGAGGCATATAAAGAGGTATTCCATTGCAACAAGGTATGTTGTATAACTTGTTCATAGTTTTTGCTTTTTTCTTTCGTTGACAACACTTTTATTCACATCTCCTTTTTCTTTTACCTTTAGGAAATGAAGCCATTTCACCTATAAGAGGGGCAGAAAGAAAAGGTATTCCATTGCAACAAGGTATGTTGTAATACTCATTCATACTAGTTATTACTTTCATTCTTTGATAAATCCGATACTAAAAATTATTTTTTCTTTTCTTTTAGGAGGTGATGTCCTGTCAACTATAAGTGGTGCAGAAATAAGAAGTATTTAATATGAATAGGGTATGTTGTATAATTCATTTATAGTAGTTGCGTTTCCTTTCTTTGATAACACTAATATTCACATTTTGTTTTTCTTTTACTTTTAGGAATCGATGCCCTGTCGTCTTTATGAAGTGCAGAAATAAGAGGTATTCAATCCAAACAAGGTATGTTGTATGACTTGTTCATAATAGTTGCTTCTTTCTTTCGTTGTCAAAACTTTTATTATCATCTTTTTTCTCTTTTTGTTACAGGAGGAAAAGCCCTGTCATCTAAGTGCAGAGGTTATTACATTTAAACAAGGTATGTTGTTTATCTCATTGATAGCAGTTGCTGTTGTAACTTATCAGCTCGTTTTTTACAACTGATTTTAAGTCCAGATTATCTGAGCAAGTTGAGGTAAGATTTATTTGGCAGCTATGATGTATTAGGCTGTACATGAAATTCAAATAATCGAGGAATTTATCAAACAGGCACTTTGGCATAAGGGTAGTATGATAGACAGGGGCGCAGTGGTAGCTATATTGCAGGGAGAGCAAACCTGAAAAGTTTCCGACAAAAACAGCATTTTTCCGACGGATTTTTTGGTAAGTTTTTGGGTAAGTTTTTCGTGTTTTCCGACGCGCGCAGTTACTCAGACGATTATAACTTGCTAGTATTATAAGTTTAAAAATCTTCCGACAAATCCACGTATTTTAAGATTTTTCCGACAAAATTTTCGCCAGGAGGGGGCTGAAAATTTTAATTTTTCGGCAATAAGTCATTCTCTTCGTGTTTTCCGACACGGTCAGTTACTCAGACAATTATAACTTGCTAGTATTACAATTTTCCAAAATTTCCGACAAACCCACGTGTTTTCCGATTTTTCCGACAAAATATTCACCAGGGCCCCCCCTGCGCCCCCAGCCACTGCGCCCCTGATGATAGATTTAATCAAACATGAAATGCTAACACTGACTGCAAAGCACTTTTCAATTTCTAACAGTGGTTCCTTTTTAACTTAAATACTTATTTTAAATCATAATTCTAACTGTTTCTCAAATCCTAAACCTCAAGTCGAATCGTAACCCTAAACTAATTTTTAACTGATCGATCTAAAAACAAACCATAATTGAAACTTTGAAATCTACTAATCTTAACCCTTAAAAACAACTACTGAAAGAAATTGAAAAGTTGACAAGCGTCCAAAAGTGTTTACATTAGTTTATCCCTGCATTGCTCTGTGCTCTTTAAAATATTAGATGAGAAGGAAATATATTGAATGCATTTGATTTTTCTTTTGGTTCAACTCAACTGTCTTTTGTGTCAAAGAAATCAGCCCTTTCGTCATTTCCAAATCAATGATGAAAACAAAAAGTTAACATGTCACAAAACTCGATGGACAAGAAAGGTCTGCTGAACTACCTGTACAAAAAGGTAAAAGTATATTTTTTTCATTTCATAATTGTGTATGATCTTTTCTTTATCGTATGATCATTGTGATGAAAGTACATTTCCTATTTACTATATATATATTCCATATTTCCTATGGGAACTCCATACTTTCTTTGATAACACTATTATTCAAATTTCTTTATCCTTATCCTTCTACAAAAGGGAACCCTGTCAACCATAAGAAATGCAAAAGAAAGAGATTTTCCATAGAAACAAGGTATGTTGTATAATTCGTTGCGAGTAGTTCCTTTTTCTTTTTTCTTATAAACACTGTGACTGAAATTTCATTTTTCTTTTAAATTTAGGAAGTGAAGCACTGTCATATATAATATTTGCAGAACCAAGAGGTATTTCTTTGAAATAAGGTGTGTTGTATAGCTTACAGTTCCATAGTAGTTCCTTTTCCTTTCTTTGAATGCACTTTTATTCAAATTTTGATTTTTTTTTACTTTTAGGAAGTGAAGCCCAGTCATCTATAAGAGGAGCAAAAATAAAAGGGCATTTCATTGAAACAAGGTATGTTGTAAAATTCATTAATAGTAATTACTTTTCCTCTCTTTAACAATTACTCAATTTAATTTCTCTTTTATTTTTAGGAAGTGCAGCCCCAAACATTTCTAGAAGGAGCAGAAATTGAGGCATTCCATTGAAACAAGGTATGTTGTAATACTCCTTCATAGTAGATGCTTTTCCTATCTTTGATGACACTTAATCACTTTTCCTTTCCTAATTTTTTTAGGAAATGCAATCCCTGTCATGTATAAGAGGAGCAGAAAGTGAGGCATTCCATATAAGCAAGGTATGTCGTAAAACTCATTCATAGTAGTTGCTTTTTCCCTTTTTGATAACACTTACTCACTTTAAATTTCTCTTTTATTTTAAGAAAGTGCAGCCCTATCATCTATAAGAGGAGGAGAAATTGAGGCATTCACTATAAACAAGGTATGTTGTAAAACTCATTGATAGTAGTTGCTTTCCTATCTTTGATAACACTTACTCACTTTAAATTTCTCTTTTATTTTTAAAAAGTGCAGGCCCTGTCATCAATAAGAAGAGCAGAAATTGAGGCATTCCATCTAAAGAAGGTATGTTGTAAAACTCATTCATAGTAATTGCTTTTTCCCTCTTTGATAACACTAACTCACTTTAAATTTCTCTCTTATTTTTAGGAAGTGCAGCCCCTGTCATCTATGAGAGGAGCAGAAATTGAGGTATTCCATTGAAACAAGGTATGTTGTAAAACTCATTCATAGTAGATGCTTTTCCTATCTTTGATAACACTTACTCACTTTTAATTTCTCTTTTTTTAGGAAGTGCAGCCCCTCTCATGTATAAGAGGAGCAGAAATTGAGGCATTTCATATAAGCAAGGTATGTTGTAAAACTCATTCATAAAAGTTGCTTTTCCTATCTTTGATAACACTTACTCACTTCAAATTTCTCTTTTATTTTTAGAAAGTGCAACCCTATCATCTATAAGAGGAGGAGAAATTTAGGCATTCTATGTAAGCAAAGTATGTTGTAAAAATCATTGATAGTAGTTGCTTTTTTCCTCTTTGAAAACAATAACTCACTTTGAATTTCTCTTTTATTTTTAGGAAGTGCAGCCCCTGTCATCTATGAGAGGAGCAGAAATTGAGGTATTCAATTGAAACAAGGTATGTTGTAAAACTCATTCATAGTAGATGCTTTTCCTATCTTTGATAACCTCTACTCATTTTAAATTTCTCTTTTTTGGGAAGTGCAGCCCCTGTCATGTATAAGAGGAGCAGAAAGTGAGGCATTCCATCTCAAGAAGGTGTGTTGTAAAACTCATTCATATTAGTTGATTTTTTCCATTTTGATAATACTTACTCTTTTTGAATTTCTCTTTTATTTTTAAGAAATGCAGCCCCTGTCATCTTAAAGAAGAGCAGAAAATCAGGCATTCCATCTAAACAAGGTATGTTGCAAAACTCATTTATAGTGGTTGCTTTTCTATCTTTGATAAAACTTACTCACTTTAAATTTCTCTTTTATTTCTAGAAAGTGCAGCCCCTGTCTTCTATAATAGAAGCAGAAATTGAGGTATTCCATTGAAACCAGGTATGTTGTAAAACTCATTCATAGTAGATGCTTTTCCTATCTTTGATAACACTTACTCACTTTTAATTTCTCTTTTTTTAGGAAGTGCAGCCCCTCTCATGTATAAGAGGAGCAGAAATTAAGGCATTTCATATAAGCAAGGTATGTAATAAAACTCATTCATAAAAGTTGCTTTTCCTATCTTTGATAACACTTACTCACTTCAAACTTCTCTTTTATTTTTAGAAAGTGCAACCCTATCATCTATAAGAGGAGGAGAAATTTAGGCATTCCATGTAAGCAAAGTATGTTGTAAAAATCATTGATAGTAGTTGCTTTTTTCCTCTTTGAAAACAATAACTCACTTTGAATTTCTCTTTTATTTTTAGGAAGTGCAGCCCCTGTCATCTATGAGAGGAGCAGAAATTGAGGTATTCAATTGAAACAAGGTATGTTGTAAAACTCATTCATAGTAGATGCTTTTCCTATCTTTGATAACCTCTACTCATTTTAAATTTCTCTTTTTTTAGGAAGTGCAGCCCCTGTCATGTATAAGAGGAGCAGAAAATCAGGCATTCCATCTAAACAAGGTATGTTGTAAAACTCATTTATAGTGGTTGCTTTTCTATCTTTGATAAAACTTACTCACTTTAAATTTCTCTTTTATTTCTAGAAAGTGCAGCCCCTGTCTTCTATAATAGAAGCAGAAATTGAGGTATTCCATTGAAACCAGGTATGTTGTAAAACTCATTCATAGTAGATGCTTTTCCTATCTTTGATAACACTTACTCACTTTTAATTTCTCTTTTTTTAGGAAGTGCAGCCCCTGTCATGTATAAGAGGAGCAAAAATTGAGGCATTCCATATAAGCAAGGTATATTGTAAAACTCATTCAAAATAGTAGCTTTTCCTATCTTTGATAACACTTTCTCACTTTAAATTTCTCTTTTATTTTTAGGAAGTGCAGCCCCTGTCATCTATGAGAGGAGCAGAAATTGAGGTATTCAATTGAAACAAGGTATGTTGTAAAACTCATTCATAGTAGATGCTTTTCCTATCTTTGATAACCTCTACTCATTTTAAATTTCTCTTTTTTTAGGAAGTGCAGCCCCTGTCATGTATAAGAGGAGCAGAAAATCAGGCATTCCATCTAAACAAGGTATGTTGTAAAACTCATTTATAGTGGTTGCTTTTCTATCTTTGATAAAACTTACTCACTTTAAATTTCTCTTTTATTTCTAGAAAGTGCAGCCCCTGTCTTCTATAATAGAAGCAGAAATTGAGGTATTCCATTGAAACCAGGTATGTTGTAAAACTCATTCATAGTAGATGCTTTTCCTATCTTTGATAACACTTACTCACTTTTAATTTCTCTTTTTTTAGGAAGTGCAGCCCCTGTCATGTATAAGAGGAGCAAAAATTGAGGCATTCCATATAAGCAAGGTATATTGTAAAACTCATTCAAAATAGTAGCTTTTCCTATCTTTGATAACACTTTCTCACTTTAAATTTCTCTTTTATTTTTAGAAAGTGCAACCCTATCATTTATAAGAGGAGGAGAAATTTAGGCATTCCATGTAAGCAAAGTATGTTGTGAAATTCATTGATAGTAGTTGCTTTTTTCTTCTTTGATAACACTAACTCACTCTAAATTTCTCTTTTATTTTAAGGAAGTGCAGCCCCTGTCATCTATGAGAGGAGCAGAAATTGAGATATTCCATTGAAATAAGGTATGTTGTGAAACTCATTCATAGTAGATGCTTTTTCTATCTTTGATAACCTCTACTCACTTTAAATTTCTCTTTTTTTAGGAAGTGCAGCCCCTCTCATGTATAAGAGGAGCAGAAATTGAGGCATTTCATATAAGCAAGGTATGTTGTAAAAGTCATTCATAAAAGTTGCTTTTCCCATCTTTGATAACACTTACTCACTTCAAATTTCTCTTTAATTTTTAGAAAGTGCAACCCTATCATCTATAATAGGAGGAGAAATTTAGGCATTCCATGTAAGCAAAGTATGTTGTGAAATTCATTGATAGTAGTTGTTTTTTTCCTCTTTGATAACACTAACTCACTTTAAATTTCTCTTTTATTTTTAGGAAGTGCGGCCCCTGTCATCTATGAGAGGAGCAGAAATTGAGGTATTCAATTGAAACAAGGTATGTTGTAAAACTCATTCATAGTAGATGCTTTTCCTATCTTTGATAACCTCTACTCACTTTTAATTTCTCTTTTTTAGTAAGTGCAGCCCCTGTCTTGTATAAGAGGAGCAGAAAGTGAGGCATTCCATCTCAAGAAGGTGTGTTGTAAAACTCATTCATATTAGTTAGTTTTTTCCTCTTTGATAATACTTACTCACTTTGAATTTCTCTTTTATTTTTAAGAAATGCAGCCCCTGTCATCTAAAAGAAGAGCAGAAAATCAGGCATTCCATCTAAACAAGGTATCTTGTAAACCTCATTCATAGTAGCTGCTTTTCTATCCTTGATAAAACTTACTAACTTTTAATCTCTTTTATTTCTAGAAAGTGCATTCCTGTCATCAATAAGAAGAACAGAAATTGTGGCATTCAATCTAAAAAAGGTATGTTGTAAAACTCATTCATAGTAGTTGCTTTTCCTATCTTTGATAACCTCTACTCACTTTAAATTTCTCTTTTGTTTTTAGGAAGTGCAGCCCCTGTCATCTATGAGAGGAGCAGAAATTGAGGTATTCAATTGAAACAAGGTATGTTGTAAAACTCAATCGTAGTAGATGCTTTTCCTATTTTGATAACCTCTACTCACTTTAAATTTCTCTTTTTTTAGGAAGTGCAGCCCCTCTCATGTATAAGAGGAGCAGAAATTGAGGCATTTCATATAAGCAAGGTATGTTGTAAAAGTCATTCATAAAAGTTGCTTTTCCTATCTTTGATAACACTTACTCACTTGAAATTTCTCTTTTATTTTTAGAAAGTGCAACCCTATCATCTATAAGAGGAGGAGAAATTTAGGCATTCCATGTAAGCAAAGTATGTTGTAAAACTCATTGATAGTAGTTGCTTTTTTCCTCTTTGATAACACTAACTCACTTTAAATTTCTCTTTTACTTTTAGGAAGTGCAGCCCCTGTCATCTATGAGAGGAGCAGAAATTGAGGTATTCAATTGAAACAAGGTATGTTGTAAAACTCATTCATAGTAGATGCTTTTCCTATCTTTGATAACCTCTACTCACTTTTAATTTCTCTTTTTTTAGTAAGTGCAGCCCCTGTCATGTATAAGTGGAGCAGAAAGTGAGGCATTCCATTGAAACCAGGTATGTTGAAAAACTCATTCATAGTAGATGCTTTTCCTATCTTTGATAACACTTACTCACTTTAAATTTCTCTTTTATTTTTAGAAAGTGCAACCCTATCATCTATAAGAGGAGCAGAGATTGAGGTATTCAATTGAAACAAGGTATGTTGTAAACCTCATTCATAGTAGCTGCTTTTCTATCTTTGATAATACTTACTAACTTTTAATCTCTTTTATTTCTAGAAAGTGCATTCCTGTCATCAATAAGAAGAGCAGAAATTGTGGCATTTAATCTAAAGAAGGTATGTTGTAAAACTCATTCATAAAAGTTGCTTTTCCTATCTTGGATAACACTTACTCACTTTTAATTTCTCTTTTATTTTTAGAAAGTGCAACCCTATCATCTATGAGAGGAGCAGAAATTAAGGTATTCAATTGAAACAAGGTATGTTGTAAAACTCATTCATAGTAGATGCTTTTCCTATCTTCGATGACACTTAATCACTTTTAATTTCTCATTTTTTTAGGAAATGCAATCCCTGTCATGTATAAGAGGAGCAGAAATTGAGGCATTCTATCTGAAGAAGGTATGTTGTAAAACTCATTCATAGTAGTTGCTTTTTCCCTCTTTCATAACACTTACTCACTTTAAAATTCTCTTTTATTTTTAGGAAGTGCAGCCCTGTCATCTATAAGAAGTGCAAAATTTGAGGCTTTAAATCTAAAGAAGATATGTTGTAAAACTCATTCATAGTAGTTGCTATTTTCTTCTTTGATAACCCTAACTCACTTTTAATTTCTCTTTTATTTCTAGGAAGTGCACCCCCTGTCATCTATGAGAGGAGCAGAAATTGAGGTATTTCATTGAAACAAGGTATGTTGTAAAACTTATTCATAAAAGTTGCTTTTCCTATCTTTGATAACACTTACTCACTTTAAATTTCTCTTTTATTATTAGAAAGTGCAGCCCCTGTCATCTATAAGAAGTGCAAAATTTGAGGCTTTGCATCTAAAGAAGATATGTTGTAAAACTCATTCATAATAGTTGCTATTTTCTTCTTTGATAACCCTAACTCACTTTTAATTTCTCTTTTATTTCTAGGAAGTGCACCCCCTGTCATCTATGAGAGGAGCAGAAATTGAGGTATTTCATTGAAACAAGGTATGTTGTAAAACTTATTCATAAAAGTTGCTTTTCCTATCTTTGATAACACTTACTCACTTTAAAATTCTCTTTTATTTTTAGGAAGTGCAGCCCTGTCATCTATAAGAAGTGCAAAATTTGAGGCTTTGCATCTAAAGAAGATATGTTGTAAAACTCATTCATAGTAGTTGCTATTTTCTTCTTTGATAACCCTAACTCACTTTTAATTTCTCTTTTATTTCTAGGAAGTGCACCCCCTGTCATGTATAAGAGGAGCAGAAATTGAGGCATTCTATCTGAAGAAGGTATGTTGTAAAACTCATTCATAGTAGTTGCTTTTTCCCTCTTTCATAACACTTACTCACTTTAAAATTCTCTTTTATTTTTAGGAAGTGCAGCCCTGTCATCTATAAGAAGTGCAAAATTTGAGGCTTTGCATCTAAAGAAGATATGTTGTAAAACTCATTCATAGTAGTTGCTATTTTCTTCTTTGATAACCCTAACTCACTTTTAATTTCTCTTTTATTTCTAGGAAGTGCACCCCCTGTCATCTATGAGAGGAGCAGAAATTGAGGTATTTCATTGAAACAAGGTATGTTGTAAAACTTATTCATAAAAGTTGCTTTTCCTATCTTTGATAACACTTACTCACTTTAAATTTCTCTTTTATTATTAGAAAGTGCAGCCCCTGTCATCTATGAGAGGAGCAGAAATTAAGGTATTCCATTGAAACAAGGGATGTTGTAAAACTACTTCATACTAGTTGCTTTGTCCTTTTTTGATAACACTTACTTACTTTAAATTTCTCTTTTATTTTTAGAAAGTGCAGCCCTATCATCTATAGAAGGAGCAGAAATTTAGGCATTCCATGTAAGCAAAATATGTTGTAAAACTCATTGATAGTAGTTGGTTTTTTCCTCTTTGATAACACTAACTCACTTTAAATTTCTCTTTTATTTTTAGGAAGTGTGGCCTCTGTCATCTATGAGAGGAGCAGAAATTGAGGTATTCAATTGAAACAAGGTATGTTGTAAAACTCATTCATAGTAGATGCTTTTCCTATCTTTGATAACCTCTACTCACTTTTAATTTCTCTTTTTTAGTAAGTGCAGCCCCTGTCATGTATAAGAGGAGCAGAAAGTGAGGCATTCCATCTCAAGAAGGTGTGTTGTAAAACTCATTCATATTAGTTAGTTTTTTCCTCTTTGATAATACTTACTCACTTTGAATTTCTCTTGTATTTTTAAGAAATGCAGCCCCTGTCATCTAAAAGAAGAGCAGAAAATCAGGCATTCCATCGAAACAAGGTATGTTGTAAAACTCATTTATAGTGGTTGCTTTTCTATCTTTGATAAAACTTACTCACTTTAAATTTCTCTTTTATTTCTAGAAAGTGCAGCCCCTGTCTTCTATAATAAAAGCAGAAATTAAGGTATTCCATTGAAACCAGGTATGTTATAAAACTCATTCATAGTAGATGCTTTTCCTATCTTTGATAACACTTACTCACTTTTAATTTCTCTTTTTTTAGGAAGTGAAGCCCCTGTCATGTATAAGAGGAGCAAAAATTGAGGCATTCCATATAAGCAAGGTATATTGTAAAACTCATTCATAATAGTAGCTTTTCCCATCTTTGATAACACTTACTCACTTTAAATTTCTCTTTTATTTTTAGAAAGTGCAACCCTATCATCTATAAGAGGAGCAGAAATTGAGGTATTCAATTGAAACAATGTATGTTGTAAACCTCATTCATAGTAGCTGCTTTTCTATCCTTGATAAAACTTACTAACTTTTAATCTCTTTTATTTCTAGAAAGTGCATTCCTGTCATCAATAAGAAGAGCAGAAATTGTGGCATTTAATCTAAAGAAGGTATGTTGTAAAACTCATTCATAAAAGTTGCTTTTCCTATCTTGGATAACACTTACTCACTTTTAATTTCTCTTTTATTTTTAGAAAGTGCAACCCTATCATCTATGAGAGGAGCAGAAATTGAGGTATTCAATTGAAACAAGGTATGTTGTAATACTTCTTCATAGTAGATGCTTTTCCTATCTCCGATGACACTTAATCACTTTTAATTTCTCATTTTTTTAGGAAATGCAATCCCTGTCATGTATAAGAGGAGCAGAAATTGAGGCATTCTATCTGAAGAAGGTATGTTGTAAAACTCATTCATAGTAGTTGCTTTTTCCCTCTTTCATAACACTTACTCACTTTAAAATTCTCCTTTATTTTTAGGAAGTGCAGCCCTTTCATCTATAAGAAGTGCAAAATTTGAGGCATTGCATCTAAAGAAGATATGTTGCAAAACTCATTCATAGTAGTTGCTATTTCCCTCTTTGATAACCCTAACTCACTTTCAATTTCTCTTTTATTTCTAGGAAGTGCACCCCCTGTCATCTATGAGAGGAGCAGAAATTGAGGTATTTCATTGAAACAAGGTATGTTGTAAAACTTATTCATAAAAGTTGCTTTTCCTATCTTTGATAACACTTCCTCACTTTAAATTTCTCTTTTATTTTTAGAAATTGCAGCCCCTGTCATCTATGAGAGGAGCAGAAATTAAGGTATTCCATTGAAACAAGGTATGTTGTAAAAATACTTCATAGTAGTTGCTTTGTCCTTTTTTGATAACACTTACTTATTTTAAATTTCACTTTTATTTTTAGAAAGTGCAGCCCTATCATCTATAGAAGGAGCAGAAATTTAGGCATTCCATTTAAACAAGGTATGTTGTAAAACTCATTGATAGTAGTTGCTTTTTTCCTCTTTGATAACACTTACTCACTTTAAATTTCTATTTTATTTTTAGGAACTATAGCCCTATCATCTATAACAGGAGCAGAAATTGAGGTATTCCATTGAAACAAGGTATGTTGTAAAACTCATTCATAGTAGATGCTTTTCTTATCTTTGATAACTCTAACTCACTTTAAATTTCTCTTTTATTTTTAGGAAGTGCAGCCCTGTCATCTATAAGAAGAGCAGAAATCGAGGCATTCCATCTAAAGAAGGTATGTTGTAAACCTCATTCATATTAGTTGGTTTTTTCCTCTTTGATAATACTTACTCACTTTGAATTTCTCTTTTATTTTTAGGAAATGCAGCCCCTGTCATCTAAAAGAGTAGCAGAAAGTGAGGCATTCCCATATAAGCAAGGTATGTCGTAAAACTCATTCATAGTAGTTGCTTTTCCCTTTTTGATAACACTTACTTACTTTAAATTTCTCTTTTCTATTTTTAGAAAGTGCAGCCCTATCATCTATAGGAGGAGCAGAAATTTAGGCATTCCATGTAAACAAGGTATGTTGTAAAAATCATTTATAATGGTTGCTTTTCTATCTTTGATAAAACTTACTCACTTTAAATTTCTCTTTTATTTCTAGAAAGTGCAGCCCATGTCTTCTATAGTAGAAGTAGGAATAGATGTTTTCCATTGAAACCAGGTATGTTGGAAAACTCATTCATAGTAGATACTTTTCCTATCTTTGATAACACTTACTCACTTTTAATTTCTGCGTTATTTTTAGAAAGTACAGCCCTGTCATCTATAAGAAGAACAGAAATCAAGCCATTCCATTTAAAGAAGGTATGTTGTAAAACTCATTCATATCAGTTGGTTTTTTCCTCTTTGATAATACTTACTCACTTTGAATTTCTGTTTTATTTTTAGGAAGTGCAGCCCCTGTCATGTATAAGAGGAGCAGAAATTGAGGCATTGCATCTAAAAAAGGTATGTTGTAAAACTCTTTCATAGTAGATGCTTTCCTATCTTTGATAACACTAAGTTACTTTTAATTTCTCTTTCATTTTTAGAATGTGCAGCCCTATCATCTATAAGAGGAACAGATATAAAAGTTATTGTAGAAATAAGAGGTATTGAATTCAAACAAGGTATGTTGTATTAATCCTTCATTATAGGTGCTTTTTTTCTTTGATAACACTATTATTCACATTTTGTTTTTCTTTTACTTTTAGGAATCGATGCCCTGTCGTCTTTATGAAGTGCAGAAATAAGAGGTATTCAATCCAAACAAGGTATGTTGTATGACTTGTTCATAATAGTTGCTTCTTTCTTTCGTTGTCAACACTTTTATTCTTATCTCATTTCTCTATTACTTACAGGAGGTAAAGCCCTGTCATCTTAGTGCAAAAGTTATTACATTGAAACAAGGTATTTTGTATAACTCATTAATAGTAGTTGCTGTTGTAACTTATCAGCTCGTTTTTTACAACTGATTTCAAGTCCAGAATATCTGAGCAAGTTGAGGTAAGATTTATTGGGCAGCTATGATGTATTAGGCTGTACAAAAAATTCAAATAATCGAAGAAATTATCAAACAGGCACTTTGGGATAAAGCCAGGATCATAGATTTAAAGAAGCATAAAATGCTCACACTGACTGCAAAGCACTTTTCAATTTCTTACAGTGGTTGCTTTTTAACTAAAATCCTTATTTTAAATCATAATTCTAACTGTTTCTCAAATCCTAAACCTCAAGTTGAATCGTAACCCTAAACTAATTCTAAACTGATCAATCTAAAACCAAACCATAATTGAAACTTTAAAATCTACTAACCTTAACCCCTAAAAACAATTACTGAAAGAAATTGAAAAGTTGTGAAGCGTCCAAAAGAGTTTACATTAGTTTATCCCTGCATTGCTCTGTGCTCTTTAAAATGTTAGATGAGAAGGAAATATATTGAATGCATTTTATTATTCTTTTGGTTCAACTCAACTGTCTTTTGTGTCAAAGAAATCAGCCCTTTCGTCATTTCCAAATCAATGATGAAAACAAAAAGTTAAAATGTCCCAAAACTCGATAGACAAGAAAGGTCTGCTGAACTACCCATAAATAAAGGTAAAGTTGTTTATTTTTTCATTTGATAATTATGATCTTTTCCTTATCCTATGATATTTGTGATGTGAGTACATTTCATATTTACTATTTATATATTCCATATTTCCTATGGAAATTCCATACTTCCTTCGAGAACACTATTATTCAAATTTCTTTCTTCTTTTTCTTTTAGGCGGTTGAGCCCTGTCATCCATAAGAAGTGCAAAAGAAAAAGATATTCCATTGAAACAAGGTATGTTTTATAATTTATTGATAGTAGTTGCTTTTCCTTTTTTTTTTAATAAACACTCTTACTAAAATTTCATTTTTCTTTTAATTTTAGGAAGTGAACCACTGTCATATGAAAAATTTGCAGAACCAAGAGGTATTCCTTTGAAATAAGGTTTGTTGTATAACTTTTTCATAATAGTTCCTTTTCCTTTCTTTGAATGCACTTTTATTCAAATTTTTCTTTTCTTTTCGTTTTAGGAAGTGAAGCCCAGTCATCTATAAGAGGAGCAAAAAGAAAGGGCATTTCATTGAAACAAGGTATGTTGTAAAATTCATTAATAGTAATTACTTTTCCTCTCTTTGATAACAATTACTCAATTTAAGTTCTCTTTTATTTTTAGGAAGTGCAATCCCTGTTTTCTACAAGATGAGCAGGTATTAAGGCATTCAGTCTAAACAAGGTATGTTGTAAAACTAATTCATAGTAGTTGCTCGTTCTATCTTTGATAACACCTACTCACTTATAATTTCTCTTTTTTTTTTAAGAAGTGCAGCCCCTGTCATCTATGAGAGGAGCAGAAATTGAGGTATTCCATTGAAACAAGGTATGTTGTAAAACTCCTTCATAGTAGATGCTTTTCCTATCCTTGATGACACTAAATCACTTTTAATTTCTCATTTTTTTAGGAAACGCAATCCCTGTCATTTATAAGAGGAACAGAAAGTGAGGCATTCCATAAAAGCAAGGTATGTTGTAAAACTCATTCATAGTAGTTGCTTTTCCCATCTTTGATAACACTTACTCACTTATAATTTCTCATTTTTTTAAGAAATGCAATCCCTGTCATGTATAAAAGGAGCAGAAATTGAGGCATTCCATATAAGCAAGGTATGTTGTAAAACTCATTCATAGTAGATGCTTTTCCTATCTTTAATAACACTTACTCACTTTTAATTTCTCTTTTTTTAGGAAGTGCAGCCCCTGTCATGTATAAGAGGAGCAGAAAGTGAGGCATTCAATATAAGCAAGGTATGTCGTAAAACTCATTCATAGTCGATGCTTTTTCCCTTTTTGATAACACTTACTTACTTTAAATTTCTCTTTTATTTTTAGAAAGTGCAGCCCTATCATCTATAAGAGGAGGAGACATTTAGGCATTCCATGTAAACAAGGTATGTTGTAAAACTCATTGATAGTAGTTGCTTTTTTCCTCTTTGATAACACTTACTCACTTTAAATTTCTATTTCATTTTTAGGAACTACAGCCCTATCATCTATAAGAGGAGCAGAAATTGAGGTATTCCATTGAAAAAAGGTATATTGTAAAACTCGTTCATAGTAGATTGTTTTTTCTCTATGATAGTACTTACTCAATTTGAATTTCTCTTTGATTTTTAGGAAATGCAGCCCCTGTCATCTAAAAGATGAGCAGAAATTGAGGCATTCCATCTAAACAAGGTATGTCGTAAAACTCATTTATAGTGGTTGCTTTTCTATCTTTGATAAAACTTACTCACTTTAAATTTCTCTTTTATTTCTAGAAAGTGCAGCCCCTGTCTTCTATAATAGAAGCAGAAATTGAGGTATTCCATTGAAACCAGGTATGTTGTAAAACTCATTCATAGTAGATGCTTTTCGTATCTTTGATAACACTTACTCACTTTAAATTTCTCTTTTAGTTTTAGGAAGTGCAGCCCTGTCATCTATAAGAAGAGCAGAAATTGTAACATTCCATCTAAAGAAGGTATATTGTAAATTCATTCATAATAATTGCTTTTTTCTTCTTTGATAACACTTACTCACTTTAAATTTCTCTTTTATTTTTAGAAAGTGCAACCCTGTCATCAATGAGAGGAGAAGAAATTGAGGCATTCCATTGAAACAAGGTATGTTGTAAAACTCATTCATAGTAGATGCTTTTACTATCTTTGATAACATTTACTCACTTTTCATTTTCTCTTTTATTTTTAAGAAGTGCAGCCTCCACATTTATTAGGGGAGCAGAAATTGAGGCATTCCATCTAAAGAAGTTATGTTGTAAAACTCATTCATAGTAGTTGCTTTTTCCCTCTTTGATAAAACTAACTCACTTTAAATTTCTCTTTTTTTAGGAAGTGCAGCCCCTGTCATCTATGACAGGAATAGAAATTGATGTATTCCATTGAAACAAGGTATGTTGTAAAACTCATTCATAGTAGATGCTTTTCCTATCTTTGATAACACTTATTCACTTTTAATTTCTCTTTTTTTAGGAAGTGCAGCCCCTGTCATGTATAAGAGGAGCAGAAATTGAGGCATTCCATATAAGCAAGGTATGTTGTAAAACTCATTCATAAAAGTTGCTTTTCCTATCTTTGATAAAACTTACTCACTTTAAATTTCTCTTTTATTTTTAGAAAGTGCAGCCCTATCATCAATAAAAAGAGCAGAAATTGAGGTATTTCATTGAAACAAGGTATGTTGTAAACCTCATTCATAGTAGCTGCTTTTTCCCTCTTTGAAAAAACTAACTCACTTTAAATTTCTCTTTTTTTAGGAAGTGCAGCCCCTGTCATCTATGACAGGAATAGAAATTGAGGTATTCCATTGAAACAAGGTATGTTGTAAAACTCATTCATAGTAGATGCTTTTCCTATCTTTGATAACACTTATTCACTTTTAATTTCTCTTTTTTTAGGAAGTGCAGCCCCTGTCATCTATGAGAGGAGCAGAAATTGAGGTATTCCATTGAAACAAGGTATGTTGTAAAACTCATTCATAAAAGTTGCTTTTCCTATCTTTGATAACACTTACTGACTTTAAATTTCTCTTTTATTTTTAGAAAGTGCAACCTTATCATCAATAAAAGGAGCAGAAATTGAGGTATTTCATTGAAACAAGGTATGTTGTAAACCTCATTCATAGTAGCTGCTTTTCTATCTTTGATAACACTTTTTAACCTTTAATCTCTTTTATTTTTAGGAAGTGCATTCCTGTCATCAATAAGAACAGCAGAAATTGAAGCATTCCATCTAAAGAAGGTATGTTGTAAAACTCATTCATAGTAGTTGCTTTTTCCCTTTTTGATAACACTAACTCACTTTAAATTTCTCTTTTTTTAGGAAGTGCAGCCCCTGTCATCTATGACAGGAATAGAAATTGAGGTATTCCATTGAAACAAGGAATGTTGTAAAACTCATTCATAGTAGATGCTTTTCCTATCTTTGATAACACTTATTCACTTTTAATTTCTCTTTTTTTAGGAAGTGCAGCTCCTGTCATGTATAAGAGGAGCAGAATTTTAGGCATTCCATATAAGCAAGGTATGTTGTAAAACTCATTCATAAAAGTTGCTTTTCCTATCTTTGATAAAACTTACTCACTTTAAATTTCTCTTTTATTTTTAGAAAGTGCAACCCTATCATCAATAAAAAGAGCAGAAATTGAGGTATTTCATTGAAACAAGGTATGTTGTAAACCTCATTCATAGTAGCTGCTTTTTCTGTCTTTGAAAAAACTAACTCACTTTAAATTACTCTTTTTTTAGGAAGTGCAGCCCCTGTCATCTATGACAGGAATAGAAATTGAGGTATTCCATTGAAACCAGGTATGTTGTAAAACTCATTCATAGTAGATGCTTTTCCTATCTTCGATGACACTTAATCACTTTTATTCTCATTTTTTTAGGAAATGCAATCCCTGTCATGTATAAGAGGAGCAGAAATTGAGGCATTCTATCTGAAGAAGGTATGTTGTAAAACTCATTCATAGTAGTTGCTTTTTCCCTCTTTCATATCACTTACTCACTTTAAAATTCTCTTTTATTTTTAGGAAGTGCAGCCCCTGTCATCTATGAGAGGAGCAGAAATTGAGGCATTCCATTGAAACAAGGTATGTTGTAAAACTCATTCATAGTAGATGCTTTTCCTATCTTCGATGACACTTAATCACTTTTATTCTCATTTTTTTAGGAAATGCAATCCCTGTCATGTATAAGAGGAGCAGAAATTGAGGCATTCTATCTGAAGAAGGTATGTTGTAAAACTCATTCATAGTAGTTGCTTTTTCCCTCTTTCATATCACTTACTCACTTTAAAATTCTCTTTTATTTTTAGGAAGTGCAGCCCCTGTCATCTATGAGAGGAGCAGAAATTGAGGCATTCGGTTGAAACAAGGTATGTTGTAAAACTCATTCATAGTAGATGCTTTTACTATCTTTGATAACACTTACTCACTTTTAATTTCTCTTTTTTTAGGAAGTGCAGCCCCTCTCATGTATAAGAGGAGCAGAAATTGAGGCATTCCATATAAGCAAGGTATGTTGTAAATCTCATTCATAAAAGTTGCTTTTCCTATCTTTGATAACACTTACTCACTTGAAATTTCTCTTTTATTTCTAGAAAGTGCAACCCTATCATCTATAAGAGGAGGAGAAATTTAGGCTTTCCATGTAAACAAGGTATGTTGTAAAACTCATTGATAGTAGCTGCTTTTTTCCTATTTGATAACACTAACTCACTTTAAAATTCTATTTTATTTTAAGGAACTACAGCCCTATCATCTATAAGAGGAGCAGAAATTGAGGTATTCCATTGAAACAGGGTATGTTGTAAAACTCATTCATAGTAGATGCTTTTCTTATCTTTAATAACACTTACTCACTTTAAATTTCTCTTTTATTTTTAAGAAGTGCAGCCTCCACATTTATTAGAGGAGCAGATATTGAGGCATTCCATTGAAACAAGGTATGTTGTAAAACTCATTCATAGTAGATGCTTTTACTATCTTTGATAACATTTACTCACTTTTCATTTTCTCTTTTATTTTTATGAAGTGCAGCCTCCACATTTATTAGGGGAGCAGAAATTGAGGCATTCCATCTAAAGAAGATATGTTGTAAAACTCATTCATAGTAGTTGCTTTTTCCCTCTTTGATAAAACTAACTCACTTTAAATTTCTCTTTTTTTAGGAAGTGCAGCCCCTGTCATCTATGACAGGAAAAGAAATTGATGTATTCCATTGAAACAAGGTATGTTGTAAAACTCATTCATAATAGATGCCTTTCCTATTCTTGATAACACTTATTCACTTTTAATTTCTCTTTTTTTAGGAAGTGCAGCCCCCGTCATGTATAAGAGGAGCAGAAATTGAGGCATTCCATATAAGCAAGGTATGTTGTAAAACTCATTCATAAAAGTTGCTTTTCCTATCTTTGATAAAACTTACTCACTTTAAATTTCTCTGTTATTTTTAGAAAGTGCAACCCTATCATCAATAAAAAGAGCAGAAATTGAGGTATTTCATTGAAACAAGGTATGTTGTAAACCTCATTCATAGTAGCTGCTTTTTCCCTCTTTGAAAAAACTAACTCACTTTAAATTTCTCTTTTTTTAGGAAGTGCAGCCCCTGTCATCTATGACAGGAATAGAAATTGAGGTATTCCATTGAAACAAGGTATGTTGTAAAACTCATTCATAGTAGATGCTTTTCCTATCTTTGATAACACTTATTCACTTTTAATTTCTCTTTTTTTAGGAAGTGCAGCCCCTGTCATCTATGAGAGGAGCAGAAATTGAGGTATTCCATTGAAACAAGGTATGTTGTAAAACTCATTCATAAAAGTTGCTTTTCCTATCTTTGATAACACTTACTGACTTTAAATTTCTCTTTTATTTTTAGAAAGTGCAACCCTATCATCAATAAAAGGAGCAGAAATTGAGGTATTTCATTGAAACAAGGTATGTTGTAAACCTCATTCATAGTAGCTGCTTTTCTATCTTTGATAACACTTTTTAACCTTTAATCTCTTTTATTTTTAGGAAGTGCATTCCTGTCATCAATAAGAAGAGCAGAAATTGAAGCATTCCATCTAAAGAAGGTATGTTGTAAAACTCATTCATAGTAGTTGCTTTTTCCCTTTTTGATAACACTAACTCACTTTAAATTTCTCTTTTTTTAGGAAGTGCAGCCCCTGTCATCTATGACAGGAATAGAAATTGAGGTATTCCATTGAAACAAGGTATGTTGTAAAACTCATTCATAGTAGATGCTTTTCCTATCTTTGATAACACTTATTCACTTTTAATTTCTCTTTTTTTAGGAAGTGCAGCCCCTGTCATGTATAAGAGGAGCAGAATTTTAGGCATTCCATATAAGCAAGGTATGTTTTAAAACTCATTTATAAAAGTTGCTTTTCCTATCTTTGATAAAACTTACTCACTTGAAATTTCTCTTTTATTTTTAGAAAGTGCAACCCTATCATCAATAAAAAGAGCAGAAATTGAGGTATTTCATTGAAACAAGGTATGTTGTAAACCTCATTCATAGTAGCTGCTTTTTCTGTCTTTGAAAAAACTAACTCACTTTAAATTACTCTTTTTTTAGGAAGTGCAGCCCCTGTCATCTATGACAGGAATAGAAATTGAGGTATTCCATTGAAACAAGGTATGTTGTAAAACTCATTCATAGTAGATGCTTTTCCTATCTTTGATAACACTTATTCACTTTTAATTTCTCTTTTTTTAGGAAGTGCAGCCCCTGTCATCTATGAGAGGAGCAGAAATTGAGGTATTCCATTGAAACAAGGTATGTTGTAAAACTCATTCATAAAAGTTGCTTTTCCTATCTTTGATAACACTTACTCACTTTAAATCTCTCTTTTATTTTTAGAAAGTGCAACCCTATCATCAATAAAAGGAGCAGAAATTGAGGTATTTCATTGAAACAAGGTATGTTGTAAACCTCATTCATAGTAGCTGCTTTTCTATCTTTGATAACACTTACTAACCTTTAATCTCTTTTATTTTTTGGAAGTGCATTCCTGTCATCAATAAGAAGAGCAGAAATTGAAGCATTCCATCTGAAGAAGGTATGTTGTAAAACTCATTCATATTAGTTGCTTTTTCCCTTTTTGATAACACTAACTCACTTTAAATTTCTCTTTTTTTAAGAAGTGCAGCCCCTGTCATCTATGAAAGGAATAGAAATTGAGGTATTCCATTGAAACAAGGTATGTTGTAAAACTCAATCATAGTAGATGCTTTTCCTATCTTTGATAACACTTGTTCACTTTTAATTTCTCTTTTTTTAGGAAGTGCAGCCCCTGTCATGTATAAGAGGAGCAGAAATTGAGGCATTCCATATAAGCAAGGTATGTTGTAAAACTCATTCATAAAAGTTCTTTTCCTATCTTTGATAAGACTTACTTACTTTTCATTTCTCTTTTACTTTTAGGAAATGCAGCCCTGTCATCTGTAAGTAGAGCAGAAATTGAGGCGTACCATCTAAACAAGGTATGTTGTAAAACCCATTCATTGTATTTGCTTTTTTCTTCTTTGATAACACTTACTCACTTTAAATTTCTCTTTTATTTCTAGAAAGTGCATTCCCTGTCTTCTATAATACAAGCAGAAATTGAAGTATTCCATTGAAACCAGGTGTGTTGTAAAACTCATTCATAGTAAATGCTCTTCCCATCTTTGATAACACTTTACTCACTTTTCATTTTCTCTTCTATTTTTAGGAAATGCAGCCCCTATCATCTATAAGAGGAGCAGAAATTGAGGCATTCCATCTAAACAAGGTTTGTTGTAAAAGTCATTCATAGAAGTTGCTTTTCCTATCTTTGATAAGACTAACTTACTTTTCATTTTCTCTTCTATTTTTAGGAAATGCAGCCCTGTCATCTGTAAGTAGAGCAGATATTGAGGCGTACCATCTAAACAAGGTATGTTGTAAAACCAATTCATAGTATTTGCTTTTTCCCTCTTTGATAACACTTACTTACTTTTCATTTCTCTTTTAATTTTTAGGAAGTGCAGCCCTGTCATCTACAAGAAGAGCAAAATTTTAGGCATTCCATCTAAAGAAGTTATGTTGTAAAACTCATTCATAGTAGTTGCTTTTTCCCTCTTTGATAACACTAACTCACTTTCAATTTCTCTTTTATTTTTAGGAAGTGCATCTCCTGTCATCTATAAGAGGAGCAGAAATTGAGGTATTCCATTGAAACAAGGTATCTTGTAAAACTCATTCATAGTAGATGCTTTTCCTATCTTTGATAACACTTACTCATTTAAATTTCTCTTTTTTAGGAAGTGCAGCCCCTGTCATGTATAAGAGGAGTAGAAATTGAGGCATTCCATATAAGCAAGGTGTGTTGTAAAACTCATTCATAGAAGTTGCTTTTTCCCTTTTTGATAACACTTATTCATTTTAAATTTCTCTTTTATTTTAAGAAAGTGCATCCCTATCATCTATAATAGGAGGAGAAATTGAAGCATTCCATCTAAAGAAGGTATGTTGTAAAACTCATTCATGGTAGTTGCTTTTTTCCTCTTTGATAACACTAACTCACTTTAAATTTCTCTTTTTTTAGGAAGTGCAGGCCCTGTCATCTATGAGAAGAGCAGAAATAAAGGTATTCCTTTGAAACAAGGTATGTTGTAAAACTCATTTATAGTATATGCTTTTCCCATCTTTGATAACACTTACTCACTTTTAATTTCTCATTTTTTTAGGAAATGCAATCCCTGTCATGCGTAAAAGGAGCAGAAATTGAGGCATTCAATATAAGCAAGGTATGTTGTAAAAATCATTCATAAAAGTTGCTTTTCCTATGTTTGATAATATTTACTAACTTTAAATTTCTCTTTTATTTTTAGGAAGTGCAGCCCTGTCATCTATAAGAAGAGCAGAAAATGAGGCATTCCATCTAAAGAAGGAATGTTAAAAAACTCATTCATAGTAGTTGCTTTTTTCCTCTTTGATAACACTAACTCACTTTAAATTTCTCTTTTTTTTTAGGAAGTGCAGGCCCTGTCATCTATGAGTGGAGCAGAAATTGAGGTATTCCATTGAAACATGGTATGTTCTAAAACTCATTCATAGTAGATGCTGTTCCTATCTTTGATAACACTTACTCACTTTTAATTTCTTTTTTTTTAAAAAGTGCAGCCCCTGTCATGTATAAGAGGAGCAGAAAGTCAGGCATTCCAATTAAGCAAGGTATGTTGTAAAACTCATTCATAGTAGTTCCTTTTTCCCTTTTTGTTAACACTTACTTACTTTAAATTTCTCTTTTATTTTTAGAAAGGGCAGCCATATCATCTATAAGAGGAGGAGAAATTGAGGCATTCCATCTAAAGAAGGTATGTTGTAAAACTCATTCATGGTAGTTGCTTTTTTCCTCTTTGATAACACTTACTCACTTTAAATTTCTGTTTTTTTTAGGAAGTGCATCTCCTGTCATCTATGAGAGGAGCAGAAATGAAGGTATTCCATTGAAACAAGGTGTGTTGTAAAACTCAGTCATAGTATATGCTTTTCCCATCTTTGATAAAACTTACTCACTTTTAATTTCTTTTTTTTTAAAAAGTGCAATCCCTGTCATGTATAAAAGGAGCAGAAATTGAGGCATTCAATATGAGCAAGGTATGTTGTAAAACTCTTTCATAAAAGTTGCTTTTCCTATCTTTGATAACAATTACTCACTTTAAATTTCTCTTTTATGTTAAGGAAAAGCAGCTTCTGTCATGTATAAGAGGAGCAGAAATTGAGGCATTCCATATAAGCAAGGTATTTTGTAAAACTCATTCATATAAGTTGCTTTTCCTATGTTTGATAACATTTACTAACTTTAAATTTCTCTTTTATTTTTAGAAAGTGCAGCCCTGTCATCTATAAGAAGAGCAGAAATTGAGGCATTCCATCTAAAGAAGGTATGTTGTAAAACTCATTCATAGTAGTTGCTTTTTTCCTCTTTGATAACACTAACTCACTTTAAATTTCTCTTTTTTTAGGAAGTGCAGGCCCTGTCATCTATGAGAGGAGCAGAAATAAAGGTATTCCATTGAAACAAGGTATGTTGTAAAACTCATTTATAGTATATGCTTTTCCCATCTTTGATAACACTTAGTCACTTTAAATTTCTTTTTTTTTAAAAAGTGCAGCCCCTGTCATGTATAAGAGGAGCAGAAAGTCAGGCATTCCATATAAGCAAGGTATGTTGTAAAACTCATTCATAGTAGTTCCTTTTTCCCTTTTTGTTAACACTTACTCACTTTAAATTTCTATTTTATTTTTAGGAAGTGCAGCCCTGTCATCTATAAGAAGAGCAGAAATTGAGGCATTCCATCTAAAGAAGGTATGTTGTAAAACTCATTCATAGTAGTTGCTTTTTTCCTCTTTGATAACACTAACTCACTTTAAATTTCTCTTTTATTTTTAGGAAGTGCAGCCCTGTCATCTATAAGAAGAGCAGAAATTGAGGCATTCCATCTAAAGAAGGTATGTTGCAAACCTCATTCATAGTAGCTGCTATTCTATCTTTGATAACACTAACTCACTTTTATACTCTTTTTTTTTAGGAAGTGAAGCCCCTGTCATCTATAAGAGGAGCAGAAATCGAGGTATTTTATTGAAACAAGGTATGTTGTAAGCATCATTCATAGTAGCTGCTTTTCTATTTTTGATAACACTTACTAACTTTCAATCTCTTTATTTTTAGGAAGTGCATTCCTGTCATCAATAAGAAGAGCAGAAATTGAGGCATTCCATCTAAAGAAGGAATGTAGTAAAACTCATTCACAGTAGTTGCTTTTTCCCTCTTTGATAACACTAACTCACTTTTATACTCTTTTTTTTTTAGGAAGTGCAGCCCCTGTCATGTATATGAGGAGAAGAAATTGAGGCATTCCATATAAGGAAGGTATGTTGTAAAACTCATTCATAGTAGTTGCTTTTTTCCTCTTTGATAACACTAACTCACTTTAAATTTCTCTCTTATTTTTAGGAAGTGCATTCCTGTCATCAATAAGAAGAGAAAAAATTGAAGCATTCCATCTATAGAAGGTATGTTGTAAAACTAATTCATAGTAGTTGCTTTTTCCCTCTTTGATAACACTAACTCACTTTTATACTCTTTTTTTTTAGGAAGTGAAGCCCCTGTCATCTATAAGAGGAGCAGAAATCGAGGTATTTTATTGAAACAAGGTATGTTGTAAGCATCATTCATAGTAGCTGCTTTTCTATTTTTGATAACACTTACTAACTTTTAATCTCTTTATTTTTAGGAAGTGCATTCCTGTCATCAATAAGAAGAGCAGAAATTGAGGCATTCCATCTAAAGAAGGAATGTAGTAAAACTCATTCACAGTAGTTGCTTTTTCCCTCTTTGATAACACTAACTCACTTTTATACTCTTTTTTTTTAGGAAGTGCAGCCCCTGTCATGTATATGAGGAGAAGAAATTGAGGCATTCCATATAAGCAAGGTATGTTGTAAAACTCATTTATAAAAGTTACTTTTCCTATCTTTGATAACACTTACTCACTTTAAATTTCTCTTTTTTTTTAGGAAGTGCAGCCCCTATCATCTATGAGAGGAGCAGAAATTGAGGTATTCCATTGAAACAAGGTATGTTGTAAAACTCATTCATAGTAGATGCATTTCCTATCTTTGATAACACTAACTCACTTTTAATTTCTCTTTTTTTAGGAAGTGCAGCCCCTGTCATGTATAAGAGGAGCAGAAATTGAGGCATTCCATAAAAGCAAGGTATGTTTTAAAACTCATTCATAAAAGTTGCTTTTCCTATCTTTGATAACACTTACTCACTTTAAATTTCCCTTATATTTTTAGGAAGTGCAGCCCCTGTCATCTATGAGAGGAGCAGAAATTAAGGTATTCCATTGAAACAAGGTATGTTGTAAAACTCCTTCAGAGTAGATGCTTTTCCTATCTCTGATGATACTTACTCACTTTTAATTTCTTATTATTTTAGGAAATGCAGCCCCTCTCATGTATAAGAGGAGCAGAAAGTGAGGCATTCTATATAAGCAAGGTATGTTGTAAAACACATTCATAGTAGTTGCTTTTTCCCTATTTATTAACACTTACTTACTTTAAATTTCTCTTTTATTTTTAGAAAGTGCAGCCCTATCATCTATAAGAGGAGGAGAAATTTAGGCATTCCATGTATAAAAGGTATGTTGTAAAACTCATTGACAGTAGTTGCTTTTTTCCTCTTTGATAACACTTGCTCACTTTAAATTTCTATTTTATTTCTAGGAACTACAGCCCTATCATCTATAAGAGGAGCAAAAGTTGAGGGATTCCATTGAAACAAGGTATGTTGTATAACTCATTCATAGTAGATGCTTTTACTATCTTTGATAACACTTACTCAATTTTAATTTTCTCTTTTATATTTAGAAAATGCAGCCCCTATCATCTATAAGAGGAGCAGAAATTGAGGCATTCCATCCTAAAAAGGTATGTTGTTAATTTCATTCATAGAAGTTCCTTTTCCTATCTTTGATATGACTTACTTACTTTTCATTTCTCTTTTATTTTTAGGAAATGCAGCCCTGTCATCTGTACGTAGAGCAGAAATTGAGGCATAGCATCTAAAGATGGTATGTTGTAAAACTCATTCATAGTAGTTGCTTTTTCCCTCTTTGATAACATCAACTCACTTGAAATTTCTCTTTTATTTTTAGGAAGTGAAGCCCCTGTCATATATGAGAGGAGCAGAAATTGAGGTATTCCATTGAAACAAGGTATGTTGTAAAATTCATTCATAGTAGATGCTTCTCTATCTTTGATAACACTTTCCATCTTTTAATATCTTTTAATTTTAGGAAGTGCATTCCTGTCATCAATAAGAAGAGCAGAAATTGAGGCATTCCATCTTAAGAAGGTATGTTGTAAAACTTATTCATAAAAGTTGCTTTTCCTATCTTTGATAACACTTACTCACTTTAAATTTCTCTTTTATTTTTAGGAAGTGCAGCCCCTGTCATCTATGAGAGGAGCAGAAATTGAGGTATTCCATTGAAACAAGGTATGTTGTAAAACTCCTTCATAATAGATGCTTTTCCTATCTTTGATGATACTTACTCACTTTTAATTTCTTATTATTTTAGGAAATGCAGCCCCTCTCATGTATAAGAGGAGCAGAAAGTGAGGCATTCCATATAAGCAAGGTATGTTGTAAAACTTATTCATAAAAGTTGCTTTTCCTATCTTTGATAACACTAACTCACTTTAAATTTCTCTTTTATTTTTAGGAAGTGTAGCCCCTGTCATCTATGAGAGGCGCAGAAATTGAGGTATTCAATTGAAACAAGGTATGTTGTAAAACTCATTCATAGTAGATGCTTTTCCTATCTTTGATAACACTTACTCACTTTTAATTTCTTTTTTTTAGGAAATGCAGCCCCTGTCATGTTTAAGAGGAGCAGAAAGTGAGGCATTCCATGTAAACAAGTTATGTTGTAAAACTCATTGATAGTAGTTGCTTTTTTCTTCCTTTATAACACTTACTCACTTTAAATTTCTCTTTTATTTTTAAGAAGTGCAGCCCCCATCCTTTATTAGAGGAGCAGAAATTGAGGCATTCTATTGAAACAAGATATGTTGTAAAACTCATTCATAGTAGATGCTTTTCCTATCTTTGATAAGACTTACTTACTTTTCCTTTCTCTTTTAATTTTAGGAAGTGAAACCCCTGTCATCTATAAGAAGAGCAAAATTTGAGGCATTCCATCTAAAGAAGGTATGTTGTAAAACTCATTCATAGTAGTTGCTTTTTCCCTCTTTGATAACACTAACTCACTTGAAATTTCTCTTTTATTTTTAGGAAGTGAAGCCCCTGTCATATATGAGAGGAGCAGAAATTGAAGTATTCCATTGAAACAAGGTATGTTGTAAAAATTATTGATAGTAGATGCTTTTCTATCTTTGATAACACTTACTAACTTTTAATCTCTTTTATCTTTAGGAAGTGCATTCCTGTCATCAATAAGAAGAGTAGAAATTGAGGCATTCCATCTAAAGAAGGTATGTTGTAAAACTCATTCATAGTAGTTGCTTTTTTCCTCTTTGATAACACTAACTCACTTTAAATTTCTCTTTTTTTAGGAATTGCAGGCCCTGTCATCTATGAGAGGAGCAGAAATAAAGGTATTCCATTGAAATAAGGTATGTTGTAAAACTCATTTATAGTGGTTGCTTTTCTATCTTTGATAAAACTTACTCACTTGAAATTTCTCTTTTATTTTTAGGAAGTGAAGCCCCTGTCATATATGAGAGGAGCAGAAATTGAAGTATTCCATTGAAACAAGGTATGTTGTAAAAATTATTCATAGTAGATGCTTTTCTATCTTTGATAACACTTTCTATCTTTTAATATCTTTTAATTTTAGGAAGTGCATTCCTGTCATCAATAAGAAGAGTAGAAATTGAGGCATTCCATCTAAAGAAGGTATGTTGTAAAACTCATTCATAGTAGTTGCTTTTTTCCTCTTTGATAACACTAACTCACTTTAAATTTCTCTTTTTTTAGGAATTGCAGGCCCTGTCATCTATGAGAGGAGCAGAAATAAAGGTATTCCATTGAAATAAGGTATGTTGTAAAACTCATTTATAGTGGTTGCTTTTCTATCTTTGATAAAACTTACTCACTTGAAATTTCTCTTTTATTTTTAGGAAGTGAAGCCCCTGTCATATATGAGAGGAGCAGAAATTGAAGTATTCCATTGAAACAAGGTATGTTGTAAAAATTATTCATAGTAGATGCTTTTTCCCTTTTTGATAACACTTTCTATCTTTTAATATCTTTTAATTTTAGGAAGTGCATTCCTGTCATCAATAAGAAGAGTAGAAATTGAGGCATTCCATCTAAAGAAGGTATGTTGTAAAACTCATTCATAGTAGTTGCTTTTTTCCTCTTTGATAACACTAACGCACTTTAAATTTCTCTTTTTTTAGGAATTGCAGGCCCTGTCATCTATGAGAGGAGCAGAAATAAAGGTATTCCATTGAAATAAGGTATGTTGTAAAACTCATTTATAGTGGTTGCTTTTCTATCTTTGATAAAACTTACTCACTTGAAATTTCTCTTTTATTTTTAGGAAGTGAAGCCCCTGTCATATATGAGAGGAGCAGAAATTGAAGTATTCCATTGAAACAAGGTATGTTGTAAAAATTATTCATAGTAGATGCTTTTTCCCTTTTTGATAACACTAACTCACTTTAAATTTCTCTTTTATTTTTAGGAAGTGCCGCCCCTGTCATCTAAAAGAAAAGCAGAAATTGAGGCATTCCATTTTAAACAAGGAATGTTGTAAAACTCGTTCATAGTAGTTGCTTTTCCTATCTTTGATAACACTTACTAATTTTTCATTTCTCTTTCATTTTAAGAAAGTGCAACCCCAGTCATCTATAGAGGAGCAGAAATTGAGGTATTCTTTCTAAACAATGTAAGTTTTGAAACTTATTCATAGTAGTTGCTCTTTTTATCTTTGATAACACCTAATCACTTTTAATTTCTCTTTTATTTTTAGGAAGTGCAATCCCTATTTTCTACAAGATGAACAGGTATTGAGGCATTCAGTATAAACAAGGTATGTTGTTAAACTAATTCATAGTAGTTGCTCGTTCTATCTTTGATAACACCTACTCACTTTTAATTTCTCTTTTATTTTTAGGAAGTGCACCCCTGTCATCTATAAGAAGAGCAGAAATTGAGGCATTCAATCTAAAGAAGGTATTTTGTAAAACTCATTCATAGTAGTTGCTTTTTTCCTTTTTGATAATACTAACTCACTTTAAGTTTCTATTTTATTTTTAGGAAGTACAGCCCTATCATCTATAAGAGGAGCAGAAATTTAGGTATTAAATTGAAAATAGGTATGTTGTAAAACTCATTCATAGTACATGCTTTTCCTATCTTTGATAATACTTACTCACTTTTAATTTCTCTTTTATTTTTAGGAAGTGCACCCCTGTCATCTATAAGAAGAAAAAAAATTGAGGCATTCATCTAAAGAAGGTATGTTGTAAACCTCATTCATAGTAGTTGCTTTTTTCCTCTTTGATAACACTAACTCACTTTAAATTTCTCTTTTTTTAGGAAGTGCAGGCCCTGTCATCTATGAGAGGAGCAGAAATAAAGGTATTCCATTGAAACAAGGTATGTTGTAAGCATCATTCATAGTAGCTGCTTTTCTATTTTTGATAACACTTACTAACTTTTAATCTCTTTATTTTTAGGAAGTGCATTCCTGTCATCAATAAGAAGAGCAGAAATTGAGGCATTCCATCTAAAGAAGGAATGTAGTAAAACTCATTCACAGTAGTTAATTTTCCCTCTTTGATAACACTAACTCACTTTTATACTCTTTTTTTTTAGGAAGTGCAGCCCCTGTCATGTATATGAGGAGAAGAAATTGAGGCATTCCATATAAGCAAGGTATGTTGTAAAACTCATTTATAAAAGTTACTTTTCCTATCTTTGATAACACTTACTCACTTTAAATTTCTCTTTTTTTTTAGGAAGTGCAGCCCCTATCATCTATGAGAGGAGCAGAAATTGAGGTATTCCATTGAAACAAGGTATGTTGTAAAACTCATTCATAGTAGATGCATTTCCTATCTCTGATGATACTTACTCACTTTTAATTTCTTATTATTTTAGGAAATGCAGCCCCTCTCATGTATAAGAGGAGCAGAAAGTGAGGCATTCTATATAAGCAAGGTATGTTGTAAAACACATTCATAGTAGTTGCTTTTTCCCTATTTATTAACACTTACTTACTTTAAATTTCTCTTTTATTTTTAGAAAGTGCAGCCCTATCATCTATAAGAGGAGGAGAAATTTAGGCATTCCATGTATACAAGGTATGTTGTAAAACTCATTGACAGTAGTTGCTTTTTTCCTCTTTGATAACACTTGCTCACTTTAAATTTCTATTTTATTTCTAGGAACTACAGCCCTATCATCTCTAAGAGGAGCAAAAGTTGAGGGATTCCATTGAAACAAGGTATGTTGTATAACTCATTCATAGTAGATGCTTTTACTATCTTTGATAACACTTACTCAATTTTAATTTTCTCTTTTATATTTAGAAAATGCAGCCCCTATCATCTATAAGAGGAGCAGAAATTGAGGCATTCCATCCTAAAAAGGTATGTTGTTAATTTCATTCATAGAAGTTCCTTTTCCTATCTTTGATATGACTTACTTACTTTTCATTTCTCTTTTATTTTTAGGAAATGCAGCCCTGTCATCTGTACGTAGAGCAGAAATTGAGGCATAGCATCTAAAGATGGTATGTTGTAAAACTCATTCATAGTAGTTGCTTTTTCCCTCTTTGATAACATCAACTCACTTGAAATTTCTCTTTTATTTTTAGGAAGTGAAGCCCCTGTCATATATGAGAGGAGCAGAAATTGAGGTATTCCATTGAAACAAGGTATGTTGTAAAATTCATTCATAGTAGATGCTTCTCTATCTTTGATAACACTTTCCATCTTTTAATATCTTTTAATTTTAGGAAGTGCATTCCTGTCATCAATAAGAAGAGCAGAAATTGAGGCATTCCATCTTAAGAAGGTATGTTGTAAAACTTATTCATAAAAGTTGCTTTTCCTATCTTTGATAACACTTACTCACTTTAAATTTCTCTTTTATTTTTAGGAAGTGCAGCCCCTGTCATCTATGAGAGGAGCAGAAATTGAGGTATTCCATTGAAACAAGGTATATTGTAAAACTCCTTCATAATAGATGCTTTTCCTATCTTTGATGATACTTACTCACTTTTAATTTCTTATTATTTTAGGAAATGCAGCCCCTCTCATGTATAAGAGGAGCAGAAAGTGAGGCATTCCATATAAGCAAGGTATGTTGTAAAACTTATTCATAAAAGTTGCTTTTCCTATCTTTGATAACACTAACTCACTTTAAATTTCTCTTTTATTTTTAGGAAGTGTAGCCCCTGTCATCTATGAGAGGCGCAGAAATTGAGGTATTCAATTGAAACAAGGTATGTTGTAAAACTCATTCATAGTAGATGCTTTTCCTATCTTTGATAACACTTACTCACTTTTAATTTCTTTTTTTTAGGAAATGCAGCCCCTGTCATGTTTAAGAGGAGCAGAAAGTGAGGCATTCCATGTAAACAAGTTATGTTGTAAAACTCATTGATAGTAGTTGCTTTTTTCTTCCTTTATAACACTTACTCACTTTAAATTTCTCTTTTATTTTTAAGAAGTGCAGCCCCCATCCTTTATTAGAGGAGCAGAAATTGAGGCATTCTATTGAAACAAGATATGTTGTAAAACTCATTCATAGTAGATGCTTTTCCTATCTTTGATAAGACTTACTTACTTTTCCTTTCTCTTTTAATTTTAGGAAGTGAAACCCCTGTCATCTATAAGAAGAGCAAAATTTGAGGCATTCCATCTAAAGAAGGTATGTTGTAAAACTCATTCATAGTAGTTGCTTTTTCCCTCTTTGATAACACTAACTCACTTGAAATTTCTCTTTTATTTTTAGGAAGTGAAGCCCCTGTCATATATGAGAGGAGCAGAAATTGAAGTATTCCATTGAAACAAGGTATGTTGTAAAAATTATTGATAGTAGATGCTTTTCTATCTTTGATAACACTTACTAACTTTTAATCTCTTTTATCTTTAGGAAGTGCATTCCTGTCATCAATAAGAAGAGTAGAAATTGAGGCATTCCATCTAAAGAAGGTATGTTGTAAAACTCATTCATAGTAGTTGCTTTTTTCCTCTTTGATAACACTAACTCACTTTAAATTTCTCTTTTTTTAGGAATTGCAGGCCCTGTCATCTATGAGAGGAGCAGAAATAAAGGTATTCCATTGAAATAAGGTATGTTGTAAAACTCATTTATAGTGGTTGCTTTTCTATCTTTGATAAAACTTACTCACTTGAAATTTCTCTTTTATTTTTAGGAAGTGAAGCCCCTGTCATATATGAGAGGAGCAGAAATTGAAGTATTCCATTGAAACAAGGTATGTTGTAAAAATTATTCATAGTAGATGCTTTTCTATCTTTGATAACACTTTCTATCTTTTAATATCTTTTAATTTTAGGAAGTGCATTCCTGTCATCAATAAGAAGAGTAGAAATTGAGGCATTCCATCTAAAGAAGGTATGTTGTAAAACTCATTCATAGTAGTTGCTTTTTTCCTCTTTGATAACACTAACTCACTTTAAATTTCTCTTTTTTTAGGAATTGCAGGCCCTGTCATCTATGAGAGGAGCAGAAATAAAGGTATTCCATTGAAATAAGGTATGTTGTAAAACTCATTTATAGTGGTTGCTTTTCTATCTTTGATAAAACTTACTCACTTGAAATTTCTCTTTTATTTTTAGGAAGTGAAGCCCCTGTCATATATGAGAGGAGCAGAAATTGAAGTATTTCATTGAAACAAGGTATGTTGTAAAAATTATTCATAGTAGATGCTTTTTCCCTTTTTGATAACACTTTCTATCTTTTAATATCTTTTAATTTTAGGAAGTGCATTCCTGTCATCAATAAGAAGAGTAGAAATTGAGGCATTCCATCTAAAGAAGGTATGTTGTAAAACTCATTCATAGTAGTTGCTTTTTTCCTCTTTGATAACACTAACTCACTTTAAATTTCTCTTTTTTTAGGAATTGCAGGCCCTGTCATCTATGAGAGGAGCAGAAATAAAGGTATTCCATTGAAATAAGGTATGTTGTAAAACTCATTTATAGTGGTTGCTTTTCTATCTTTGATAAAACTTACTCACTTGAAATTTCTCTTTTATTTTTAGGAAGTGAAGCCCCTGTCATATATGAGAGGAGCAGAAATTGAAGTATTCCATTGAAACAAGGTATGTTGTAAAAATTATTCATAGTAGATGCTTTTTCCCTTTTTGATAACACTAACTCACTTTAAATTTCTCTTTTATTTTTAGGAAGTGCCGCCCCTGTCATCTAAAAGAAAAGCAGAAATTGAGGCATTCCATTTTAAACAAGGAATGTTGTAAAACTCGTTCATAGTAGTTGCTTTTCCTATCTTTGATAACACTTACTAATTTTTCATTTCTCTTTCATTTTAAGAAAGTGCAACCCCAGTCATCTATAGAGGAGCAGAAATTGAGGTATTCTTTCTAAACAATGTAAGTTTTGAAACTTATTCATAGTAGTTGCTCTTTTTATCTTTGATAACACCTAATCACTTTTAATTTCTCTTTTATTTTTAGGAAGTGCAATCCCTATTTTCTACAAGATGAACAGGTATTGAGGCATTCAGTATAAACAAGGTATGTTGTTAAACTAATTCATAGTAGTTGCTCGTTCTATCTTTGATAACACCTACTCACTTTTAATTTCTCTTTTATTTTTAGGAAGTGCACCCCTGTCATCTATAAGAAGAGCAGAAATTGAGGCATTCAATCTAAAGAAGGTATTTTGTAAAACTCATTCATAGTAGTTGCTTTTTTCCTTTTTGATAATACTAACTCACTTTAAGTTTCTATTTTATTTTTAGGAAGTACAGCCCTATCATCTATAAGAGGAGCAGAAATTTAGGTATTAAATTGAAAATAGGTATGTTGTAAAACTCATTCATAGTACATGCTTTTCCTATCTTTGATAATACTTACTCACTTTTAATTTCTCTTTTATTTTTAGGAAGTGCACCCCTGTCATCTATAAGAAGAAAAAAAATTGAGGCATTCATCTAAAGAAGGTATGTTGTAAACCTCATTCATAGTAGTTGCTTTTTTCCTCTTTGATAACACTAACTCACTTTAAATTTCTCTTTTTTTAGGAAGTGCAGGCCCTGTCATCTATGAGAGGAGCAGAAATAAAGGTATTCCATTGAAACAAGGTATGTTGTAAGCATCATTCATAGTAGCTGCTTTTCTATTTTTGATAACACTTACTAACTTTTAATCTCTTTATTTTTAGGAAGTGCATTCCTGTCATCAATAAGAAGAGCAGAAATTGAGGCATTCCATCTAAAGAAGGAATGTAGTAAAACTCATTCACAGTAGTTGCTTTTTCCCTCTTTGATAACACTAACTCACTTTTATACTCTTTTTTTTTAGGAAGTGCAGCCCCTGTCATGTATATGAGGAGAAGAAATTGAGGCATTCCATATAAGCAAGGTATGTTGTAAAACTCATTTATAAAAGTTACTTTTCCTATCTTTGATAACACTTACTCACTTTAAATTTCTCTTTTTTTTTAGGAAGTGCAGCCCCTATCATCTATGAGAGGAGCAGAAATTGAGGTATTCCATTGAAACAAGGTATGTTGTAAAACTCATTCATAGTAGATGCATTTCCTATCTCTGATGATACTTACTCACTTTTAATTTCTTATTATTTTAGGAAATGCAGCCCCTCTCATGTATAAGAGGAGCAGAAAGTGAGGCATTCTATATAAGCAAGGTATGTTGTAAAACACATTCATAGTAGTTGCTTTTTCCCTATTTATTAACACTTACTTACTTTAAATTTCTCTTTTATTTTTAGAAAGTGCAGCCCTATCATCTATAAGAGGAGGAGAAATTTAGGCATTCCATGTATACAAGGTATGTTGTAAAACTCATTGACAGTAGTTGCTTTTTTCCTCTTTGATAACACTTGCTCACTTTAAATTTCTATTTTATTTCTAGGAACTACAGCCCTATCATCTCTAAGAGGAGCAAAAGTTGAGGGATTCCATTGAAACAAGGTATGTTGTATAACTCATTCATAGTAGATGCTTTTACTATCTTTGATAACACTTACTCAATTTTAATTTTCTCTTTTATATTTAGAAAATGCAGCCCCTATCATCTATAAGAGGAGCAGAAATTGAGGCATTCCATCCTAAAAAGGTATGTTGTTAATTTCATTCATAGAAGTTCCTTTTCCTATCTTTGATATGACTTACTTACTTTTCATTTCTCTTTTATTTTTAGGAAATGCAGCCCTGTCATCTGTACGTAGAGCAGAAATTGAGGCATAGCATCTAAAGATGGTATGTTGTAAAACTCATTCATAGTAGTTGCTTTTTCCCTCTTTGATAACACCAACTCACTTGAAATTTCTCTTTTATTTTTAGGAAGTGAAGCCCCTGTCATATATGAGAGGAGCAGAAATTGAGGTATTCCATTGAAACAAGGTATGTTGTAAAATTCATTCATAGTAGATGCTTCTCTATCTTTGATAACACTTTCCATCTTTTAATATCTTTTAATTTTAGGAAGTGCATTCCTGTCATCAATAAGAAGAGCAGAAATTGAGGCATTCCATCTTAAGAAGGTATGTTGTAAAACTTATTCATAAAAGTTGCTTTTCCTATCTTTGATAACACTTACTCACTTTAAATTTCTCTTTTATTTTTAGGAAGTGCAGCCCCTGTCATCTATGAGAGGAGCAGAAATTGAGGTATTCCATTGAAACAAGGTATGTTGTAAAACTCCTTCATAATAGATGCTTTTCCTATCTTTGATGATACTTACTCACTTTTAATTTCTTATTATTTTAGGAAATGCAGCCCCTCTCATGTATAAGAGGAGCAGAAAGTGAGGCATTCCATATAAGCAAGGTATGTTGTAAAACTTATTCATAAAAGTTGCTTTTCCTATCTTTGATAACACTAACTCACTTTAAATTTCTCTTTTATTTTTAGGAAGTGTAGCCCCTGTCATCTATGAGAGGCGCAGAAATTGAGGTATTCAATTGAAACAAGGTATGTTGTAAAACTCATTCATAGTAGATGCTTTTCCTATCTTTGATAACACTTACTCACTTTTAATTTCTTTTTTTTAGGAAATGCAGCCCCTGTCATGTTTAAGAGGAGCAGAAAGTGAGGCATTCCATGTAAACAAGTTATGTTGTAAAACTCATTGATAGTAGTTGCTTTTTTCTTCCTTTATAACACTTACTCACTTTAAATTTCTCTTTTATTTTTAAGAAGTGCAGCCCCCATCCTTTATTAGAGGAGCAGAAATTGAGGCATTCTATTGAAACAAGATATGTTGTAAAACTCATTCATAGTAGATGCTTTTCCTATCTTTGATAAGACTTACTTACTTTTCCTTTCTCTTTTAATTTTAGGAAGTGAAACCCCTGTCATCTATAAGAAGAGCAAAATTTGAGGCATTCCATCTAAAGAAGGTATGTTGTAAAACTCATTCATAGTAGTTGCTTTTTCCCTCTTTGATAACACTAACTCACTTGAAATTTCTCTTTTATTTTTAGGAAGTGAAGCCCCTGTCATATATGAGAGGAGCAGAAATTGAAGTATTCCATTGAAACAAGGTATGTTGTAAAAATTATTGATAGTAGATGCTTTTCTATCTTTGATAACACTTACTAACTTTTAATCTCTTTTATCTTTAGGAAGTGCATTCCTGTCATCAATAAGAAGAGTAGAAATTGAGGCATTCCATCTAAAGAAGGTATGTTGTAAAACTCATTCATAGTAGTTGCTTTTTTCCTCTTTGATAACACTAACTCACTTTAAATTTCTCTTTTTTTAGGAATTGCAGGCCCTGTCATCTATGAGAGGAGCAGAAATAAAGGTATTCCATTGAAATAAGGTATGTTGTAAAACTCATTTATAGTGGTTGCTTTTCTATCTTTGATAAAACTTACTCACTTGAAATTTCTCTTTTATTTTTAGGAAGTGAAGCCCCTGTCATATATGAGAGGAGCAGAAATTGAAGTATTCCATTGAAACAAGGTATGTTGTAAAAATTATTCATAGTAGATGCTTTTTCCCTTTTTGATAACACTTTCTATCTTTTAATATCTTTTAATTTTAGGAAGTGCATTCCTGTCATCAATAAGAAGAGTAGAAATTGAGGCATTCCATCTAAAGAAGGTATGTTGTAAAACTCATTCATAGTAGTTGCTTTTTTCCTCTTTGATAACACTAACTCACTTTAAATTTCTCTTTTTTTAGGAATTGCAGGCCCTGTCATCTATGAGAGGAGCAGAAATAAAGGTATTCCATTGAAATAAGGTATGTTGTAAAACTCATTTATAGTGGTTGCTTTTCTATCTTTGATAAAACTTACTCACTTGAAATTTCTCTTTTATTTTTAGGAAGTGAAGCCCCTGTCATATATGAGAGGAGCAGAAATTGAAGTATTCCATTGAAACAAGGTATGTTGTAAAAATTATTCATAATAGATGCTTTTTCCCTTTTTGATAACACTAACTCACTTTAAATTTCTCTTTTATTTTTAGGAAGTGCCGCCCCTGTCATCTAAAAGAAAAGCAGAAATTGAGGCATTCCATTTTAAACAAGGAATGTTGTAAAACTCGTTCATAGTAGTTGCTTTTCCTATCTTTGATAACACTTACTAATTTTTCATTTCTCTTTCATTTTAAGAAAGTGCAACCCCAGTCATCTATAGAGGAGCAGAAATTGAGGTATTCTTTCTAAACAATGTAAGTTTTGAAACTTATTCATAGTAGTTGCTCTTTTTATCTTTGATAACACCTAATCACTTTTAATTTCTCTTTTATTTTTAGGAAGTGCAATCCCTATTTTCTACAAGATGAACAGGTATTGAGGCATTCAGTATAAACAAGGTATGTTGTTAAACTAATTCATAGTAGTTGCTCGTTCTATCTTTGATAACACCTACTCACTTTTAATTTCTCTTTTATTTTTAGGAAGTGCACCCCTGTCATCTATAAGAAGAGCAGAAATTGAGGCATTCAATCTAAAGAAGGTATTTTGTAAAACTCATTCATAAGAGTTGCTTTTTTCCTTTTTGATAACACTAACTCACTTTTAGTTTCTATTTTATTTTTAGGAAGTACAGCCCTATCATCTATAAGAGGAGCAGAAATTTAGGTATTAAATTGAAAATAGGCATGTTGTAAAACTCATTCATAGTACATGCTTTTCCTATCTTTGATAACACTTACTAACTTTTAATCACTTTTATTTTTAGGAAGTGCATTCCTGTCATCTATATGAAGAGCAGAAATTGAGGCATTCTATCTAAAGAAGGTATGTTGGAAAACACATTCATAGTAGGTGCTTTTTTCCTCTTTGATAACACTAACTCACTTTAAATTTCTCTTTTATTTTTAGGAAGTGCAGCCCCTGTCATCTATGAGAGGGGCAGAAATGGAGGTTATTCCATTGAAACAAGGTATGTTGTAAAACTCATTCATAGTAGTTGCTTTTTCCCTTTTTGATAACACTAACTCACTTTAAATTTCTATTTTATTTCTAGGAACTACAGCCCTATCATCTATAAGAGGAGCAGAAATTGAGGTATTCCATTGAAACAAGGTATGTTGTAAAACTCATTTATAGTGGTTGCTTTTCAATCTTTGATAAAACTTACTCACTTTAAATTTCTCTTTTATTTCTAGAAAGTGCAGCCCCTGTCTTCTATAATAGAAGCAGAAATTGAGGTATTCCATTGAAACCAGGTATGTTGTAAAACTCATTCATAGTAGATTATTTTCCTATCTTTGATGACACTTTCTCACTCTTAATTTCTCATTTTTTTAGGAAATGCAGTTCCTGTCATGTATAAGAGGAGCAGAAAGTGAGGCATTCCATATAAGCAAGGTATGTCGTAAAACTCATTCATAGTAGTTGCTTCTTCCCTTTTTGATAACACTTACTCACTTTACATTTCTCTTTTATTTTAAGAAAGTGCAGCCCTATCATCTATAACAAGAGGAGAAATTTAGGCATTCTATATAAACAAAGTATGTTGTAAAACTCATCGATAGTAGTTGTTTTTTTCCTCTCTGATAACACTTACTCACTTTAAATTTCTATTTTATTTTTAGGAGCAGAGGAGCATTGAATTGAATGCATTTCATTTTTCTTTTGGGTCAACTTTCTCGAAAGCAAGAATTAACAATGTTGCTGAACTATTTGGCTAAGAAGGGTTTGCAGACCTATCCATACAAAGAGGTATAAGTATTTTAAATTTCCATTTTTAATTTTGTAGGATCATTCCATATCTGTTAAAAAGTTTGACATGCGATTCTTATTATCGGAAGAGATAGATAGTTAACCCACTATACTCGTTAGTATACCATATGAGTAAATATTATCATCGCTGTTAAAGATGGGCAATTGATAAAAGGATGAAAATTTTACTTTATAATTTCTAACTATTGCACCCTGTAATATTTTCAAAGTTGCTTTCTGAAACCTTGTCAAAATTACAGTTCTTCAATCTTGACCAGATAAGCTATATTTCTATATGTGCTGTTAAGTCAATTAGTCAGTTAGTTAGTTGGTAATTAGTTAGTATATCAAAGTAAGTTTTACCTTAATGAATTAAAGCCCCTTAATCTAGAAATGCAGGTACTCCATTTAAGCAAGGCACACTCTATAACATGCATAGTAAATTCTTTTTCAATTCTTTGATAACATTATTTTTAAATTTCGTTTTTCGTTTACCTTTAGAAAGTAAAGACCTTTCGTCTACAAGATGTGCAGATATACAGGTATTCTATCTAAACAAGTTGTTATGCGTATAACAGACTTTTTGTTTCTTTCGTTTTCGCTTTGTTTACGTTTTATTTAGTTTCCCTAGGGGTACATTCCGTGAAATAATCAAGCATGCTTTTGCACTCATTCCTTTGTGTTCCTTTGTTTGATTATTTCACGGCGTGTGCACTCGTGCAGTATATATACCCTTGCAAGTTTCTCTCACTCTCTTAGTCGTCAGTTGCTGTTGAAAGTCAAAAAGTACAGAGGTGTACTTTTGCTCTGCCATTTGGCCTAGGCAAGTGGCCAAGGCAAGTGGCCTAGGCAAGCGGCCTGGGCATGTGGCCTAGGCAAGTGGCCTAGTCATATGGCCTAGTCAAGTTTCGGTTTTTAGGATGCTTGTTTCTTTTAGGGTTTTGTTGCAAGATCATACAGATTGTAGGTCGGTTTTGTATTTATATAACTTTGCTTGCTATTTATTTACATTTATTTATTTAATACTGTTACTGATGTATTAATTATCTGTCTATTCGCTTGATTTCGTAAGTTTATTTCATCGCTAATTTGCTTTCGTTGCGGCTTGATACTAATTCAACAAGCTTTCTACTTTATCTGATTGTTTTCATTGTTATTTATTGAATATGTTGTATAACTCATTCATAATAGTTGCTTTGCCTTTGATAATGCTTACTCACTTTTCATTTCTCTTTTATTTTTAGGAAGTGCAGCCTCCGTCATGTATAAGAGGAGTAGGAATAGAGGCATTACATCTCAATCAGGTATGTTGTATATAACTCATTCATAGTAGTTGCTTTCCTCTCTTTGAAAATACTTACTCACTTTTCATTTCTCTTTTATTTTTAGGAATTACAGCCTCCATCATCTATAAGAAGAGTAGAAATAGAGGCATTACATCTCAACAAGGTATGTTGTATATAACTCATTCATAGTATTTGCTTTTCTATCTTTGATAACACTTACTAACTTTAAATCTCTTTTATTTTTAGGAAGTGCATTCCTGTCATCAATAAGAAGAGCAGAAATTGAGGTATTCCATCTGCACAAGGTATGTTGTATAACTCATTAATATTAGTTGCTTTTTCACTCTTTGATAATTCTTTCTCACTTTTCATTTCTGTTTTATTTTTAGGAAGTGCAGCACTGTCATCTATAAGAAGAGCAGAAACTGGGTTATTCCATCTAAAGAAGGTATGTTGTATAACTCATTCATAGTAGTTGCTTTTCCTTTGATAATACTTACTCCATTTTCATTTCTCTTCTATTTTTAGGAAATGCAGCCTCCGTCATCTGTAAGAAGAGTAGAAATAAAGGCATTACATCTCAACAAGGTATGTTGTATATAACTCATTCATAGTAGTTGCTTTTTCTCTCTTTGATAATACTTACTCAATTTTCATTTCTCTTTTATTTATAGGAAATACAGCCTCCGTCATCTATAAGAAGAGTAGAAATAGAGGCATTACATTTCAACCAGGTATGTTGTATAACTCATTCATAGTAGTTGCTTTTACTCTCTTTGATAATACTTACTCACTTTTCATTTCTCTTTTATTTTTAGGAAGTACAGCCTCCGTCATCTATAAGAAGAGTAAAAATAGAGGCGTTTCATCTCAACAAGGTAAGTTGCATAACTCATTCATAGTAGTTGCTTTTACTCTCTTTGATAATACTTACTCACTTTTCAGTTCTCTTTTATTTTTAGGAATTACAGCCTCCGTCATCTATAAGAAGAGTAAAAATAGAGGCGTTTCATCTCAACAAGGTATGTTCTATATAAATCATTCATAGTAGTTGCTTTTTCTCTCTTTGATAATACTTACTCACTTTTCATTTATCTTTTATTTTTAGGAAGTGCAGCTTCCGTCATCTATAAGAAGAGTAGAAAAAGAGGCATTACATCTCAACCAGGTATGTTGTATTACTCATTCATAGTAGTTGCTTTTTCTCTCTTTGATAATATTTACTCACTTTTCATTTCTCTTTTATTTTTAGGAATTCCAGCCTCCGTCATCTATAAGAAGAGTAGAAATAGAGGCATTACATCTCAACAAGGTATGTTGTATATAACTCATTCATAGTAGTTGCTTTTTCTCTCTTTGATAATACTTACTCACTTTTCATTTCTCTTATATTTTTAGGAAGTGCAGCCTTCGTCATCTATTAGAATAGTAAAAATAGGAGCATTTCATCTCAAGCAGGTATGTTTTTTAACTCATTCATAGTAGTTGCTTTTCCTTTGATAATACTTACTCACTTTTCATTTCTCTTTTATTTTTAGGAAGTGCAGCCTCCGTCATCTATAAGAAGAGTAGAAATAGAATCATTACATCTCAACAAGGTATGTTCTATATAAATCATTCATAGTAGTTGCTTTTTCTCTCTTTGATAATACTTACTCACTTTTCATTTCTCTTTTATTTTTAGGAATTACAGCCTCCGTCATCTATATGAAGAGTAGAAATAGAGGCATTACATCTCAACAAGGTATGTTGTATATAACTCATTCATAGTAGTTGCTTTTTCTCTCTTTGATAATACTTACTCACTTTTCATTTCTCTTTTATTTTTAGGAAGTGCAGCCTCCGTCATCTATAAGAAGAGTAGAAATAGAGGCATTACATCTCAACAAGGTATGTTGTATATAACTCATTCATAGTAGTTGCTTTTTCTCTCTTTGAAAATACTTACTCACTTTTCATTTCTCTTTTATTTTTAGGAATTACAGCCTCCGTCATCTATAAGAAGTGTAGAAATAGAGGCATTAAATCTCGACAAGGTATGTTGTATATAACTCATTCATAGTAGTTGCTGTTTCTCTCTTTGATAATACTTACTCACTTTTCTTTTCTCTTTTATTTTTAGGAATTACCGCCTCCGTTATCTATAAGAAGAGTAGAAATAGAGGCATTACTTCTCAACCAGGTATGTTGTATAACTCATTCATAGTAGTTGCTGTTTCTCTCTTTGATAATACTTAGTCACTTTTCATTTCTCTTTTATTTTTAGGAATTACAGCCTCCGTCATCTATAAGAAGAGTAGAAATAGAGGCATTACATCTAAACAAGGTATGTTGTATATAACTCATTCATAGTAGTTGCTTTTTCTCTCTTTGATAATACTTACTCACTTTTCATTTCTCTTATATTTTTAGGAAGTGCAGCCTTCGTCATCTATTAGAATAGTAAAAATAGGAGCATTTCATCTCAAGCAGGTATGTTTTTTAACTCATTCATAGTAGTTGCTTTTCCTTTGATAATACTTACTCACTTTTCATTTCTCTTTTATTTTTAGGAAGTGCAGCCTCCGTCCTCTATAAGAAGAGTAGAAATAGAATCATTACATCTCAACAAGGTATGTTGTATATAACTCATTCATAGTAGTTGCTTTTTCTCTCTTTGAAAATACTTACTCACTTTTCATTTCTCTTTTATTTTTAGGAATTACAGCCTCCGTCATATATAAGAAGTGTAGAAATAGAGGCATTACATCTCAACAAGGTATGTTGTACATAACTCATTCATAGTAGTTGCTTTTTCTCTCTTTGATAATACTTACTCACTTTTCATTTCTCTTTTATATTTAGGAAGTGCAGCCTCCGTCATCTATTAGAATAGTAAAAATAGAGGCATTACATCTCAACCAGGTATGTTGTATTACTCATTCATAGTAGTTGCTTTTTCTCTCTTTGATAATATTTACTCACTTTTCATTTCTCTTTTATTTTTAGGAATTCCAGCCTCCGTCATCTATAAGAAGAGTAGAAATAGAGGCATTACATCTCAACAAGGTATGTTGTATATAACACATTCATAGTAGTTGCTTTTTCTCTCTTTGATAATACTTACTCACTTTTCATTTCTCTTCTATTTTTAGGAAGTGCAGCCTCCGTCATCTGTAAGAAGAGTAGAAATAGAGGCATTACATCTCAACAAGGTATGTTGTATATAACTAATTCATAGTAGTTGCTTTTTCTCTCTTTGATAATACTTACTCACTTTTCATTTCTCTTTTATAATTAGGAATTACAGCCTCCGTCATCTGTAAGAAGAGTAGAAATAGAGGCATTACATCTCAACAAGGTATGTTCTATATAAATCATTCATAGTAGTTGCTTTTTCTCTCTTTGATAATACTTACTCACTTTTCATTTCTCTTTTATTTTTAGGAATTACAGCCTCCGTCATCTATATGAAGAGTAGAAATAGAGGCATTACATCTCAACAAGGTATGTTGTATATAACTCATTCATAGTAGTTGCTTTTTCTCTCTTTGATAATACTTACTCACTTTTCATTTCTCTTTTATTTTTAGGAAGTGCAGCCTCCGTCATCTATAAGAAGAGTAGAAATAGAATCATTACATCTCAACAAGGTATGTTGTATATAACTCATTCATAGTAGTTGCTTTTTCTCTCTTTGAAAATACTTACTCACTTTTCATTTCTCTTTTATTTTTAGGAATTACAGCCTCCGTCATATATAAGAAGTGTAGAAATAGAGGCATTACATCTCAACAAGGTATGTTGTATATAACTCATTAATAGTAGTTGCTTTTTCTCTCTTTGATAATACTTACTCACTTTTCATTTCTCTTTTATATTTAGGAAGTGCAGCCTCCGTCATCTATTAGAATAGTAAAAATAGAGGCATTACATCTCAACAAGGTATGTTGTATGACTCATTCATAGTAGTTGCTTTTTCTCTCTTTGATAATACTTACTCACTTTTCATTTCTCTTTTATTTTTAGGAAGTGCAGCCTCCGTCATCTGTAAGAAGAGTAGAAATAGAGGCATTACATCTCAACAAGGTATGTTGTATTACTCATTCATAGTAGTTGCTTTTTCTCTCTTTGATAATATTTACTCACTTTTCATTTCCCTTTTATTTTTAGGAATTACAGCCTCCGTCATCTATAAGAACAGTGGAAAAAGAGGCATTGCATTTAAACAAGGTATGTTGTATATAACTCATTCATAGTAGTTAGTTTTTCTCTCTTTGATATTACTTGCTCACTTTTCATTTATCTTTTATTTTTAGGAAGTGCAGCTTCCGTCATCTATAAGAAGAGTAGAAAAAGAGGCATTTCATCTCAACAAGGTATGTTGTATATAACTCATTCATAGTAGTTGCTTTTTCTCTCTTTGATATTACTTGCTCACTTTTCATTTATCTTTTATTTTTAGGAAGTGCAGCCTCCGTCATCTATAAGAAGAGTAGAAAAAGAGGCATTACATCTCAACCAGGTATGTTGTATTACTCATTCATAGTAGTTGCTTTTTCTCTCTTTGATAGTACTTACTCACTTTTCATTTCCCTTTTATTTTTAGGAATTACAGCCTCCGTCATCTATATGAAGAGTAGAAATAGGGCCATTACATCTCAACAAGGTATGTTGTATATAACTCATTCATAGTGGTTGCTTTTTCTCTCTTTGATATTACTTGCTCACTTTTCATTTATCTTTTATTTTTAGGAAGTGCAGCTTCCGTCATCTATAAGAAGAGTAGAAAAAGAGGCATTACATCTCAACAAGGTATGTTGTATATAACTCATTCATAGTAGTTGCTTTTTCTCTCTTTGATATTACTTGCTCACTTTTCATTTATCTTTTATTTTTAGGAAGTGCAGCCTCCGTCATCTATAAGAAGAGTAGAAAAAGAGGCATTACATCTCAACAAGGTATGTTCTATATAAATCATTCATAGTAGTTGCTTTTTCTCTCTTTGATAATACTTACTCACTTTTCATTTCTCTTTTATTTTTAGGAATTACAGCCTCCGTCATCTATATGAAGAGTAGAAATAGAGGCATTACATCTCAACAAGGTATGTTGTATATAACTCATTCATAGTAGTTGCTTTTTCTCTCTTTGATAATACTTACTCACTTTTCATTTCTCTTTTATTTTTAGGAAGTGCAGCCTCCGTCATCTATAAGAAGAGTAGAAATAGAGGCATTACATCTCAACAAGGTATGTTGTATATAACTCATTCATAGTAGTTGCTTTTTCTCTCTTTGAAAATACTTACTCACTTTTCATTTCTCTTTTATTTTTAGGAATTACAGCCTCCGTCATCTATAAGAAGTGTAGAAATAGCGGCATTACATCTCGACAAGGTATGTTGTATATAACTCATTCATAGTAGTTGCTGTTTCTCTCTTTGATAATACTTACTCACTTTTCTTTTCTCTTTTATTTTTAGGAATTACCGCCTCCGTTATCTATAAGAAGAGTAGAAATAGAGGCATTACTTCTCAACCAGGTATGTTGTATAACTCATTCATAGTAGTTGCTGTTTCTCTCTTTGATAATACTTAGTCACTTTTCATTTCTCTTTTATTTTTAGGAATTACAGCCTCCGTCATCTATAAGAAGAGTAGAAATAGAGGCATTACATCTAAACAAGGTATGTTGTATATAACTCATTCATAGTAGTTGCTTTTTCTCTCTTTGATAATACTTACTCACTTTTCATTTCTCTTATATTTTTAGGAAGTGCAGCCTTCGTCATCTATTAGAATAGTAAAAATAGGAGCATTTCATCTCAAGCAGGTATGTTTTTTAACTCATTCATAGTAGTTGCTTTTCCTTTGATAATACTTACTCACTTTTCATTTCTCTTTTATTTTTAGGAAGTGCAGCCTCCGTCATCTATAAGAAGAGTAGAAATAGAATCATTACATCTCAACAAGGTATGTTGTATATAACTCATTCATAGTAGTTGCTTTTTCTCTCTTTGAAAATACTTACTCACTTTTCATTTCTCTTTTATTTTTAGGAATTACAGCCTCCGTCATATATAAGAAGTGTAGAAATAGAGGCATTACATCTCAACAAGGTATGTTGTATATAACTCATTCATAGTAGTTGCTTTTTCTCTCTTTGATAATACTTACTCACTTTTCATTTCTCTTTTATATTTAGGAAGTGCAGCCTCCGTCATCTATTAGAATAGTAAAAATAGAGGCATTACATCTCAACAAGGTATGTTGTATGACTCATTCATAGTAGTTGCTTTTTCTCTCTTTGATAATACTTAGTCACTTTTCATTTCTCTTTTATTTTTAGGAATTACAGCCTCCGTCATCTATAAGAAGAATAGAAATAGGGGCATTACTTCTCAACCAGGTATGTTGTATAACTCATTCATAGTAGTTGCTTTTTCTCTCTTTCATTATACTTACTCACTTTTCATTTCTCTTATATTTTTAGGAAGTGCAGCCTTCGTCATCTATTAGAATAGTAAAAATAGGAGCATTTCATCTCAAGCAGGTATGTTTTTTAACTCATTCATAGTAGTTGCTTTTCCTTTGATAATACTTACTCACTTTTCATTTCTCTTTTATTTTTAGGAAGTGCAGCCTCCGTCATCTATAAGAAGAGTAGAAATAGAATCATTACATCTCAACAAGGTATGTTCTATATAAATCATTCATAGTAGTTGCTTTTTCTCTCTTTGATAATACTTACTCACTTTTCATTTCTCTTTTATTTTTAGGAATTACAGCCTCCGTCATCTATATGAAGAGTAGAAATAGAGGCATTACATCTCAACAAGGTATGTTGTATATAACTCATTCATAGTAGTTGCTTTTTCTCTCTTTGATAATACTTACTCACTTTTCATTTCTCTTTTATTTTTAGGAAGTGCAGCCTCCGTCATCTATAAGAAGAGTAGAAATAGAGGCATTACATCTCAACAAGGTATGTTGTATATAACTCATTCATAGTAGTTGCTTTTTCTCTCTTTGAAAATACTTACTCACTTTTCATTTCTCTTTTATTTTTAGGAATTACAGCCTCCGTCATCTATAAGAAGTGTAGAAATAGAGGCATTAAATCTCGACAAGGTATGTTGTATATAACTCATTCATAGTAGTTGCTGTTTCTCTCTTTGATAATACTTACTCACTTTTCTTTTCTCTTTTATTTTTAGGAATTACCGCCTCCGTTATCTATAAGAAGAGTAGAAATAGAGGCATTACTTCTCAACCAGGTATGTTGTATAACTCATTCATAGTAGTTGCTGTTTCTCTCTTTGATAATACTTAGTCACTTTTCATTTCTCTTTTATTTTTAGGAATTACAGCCTCCGTCATCTATAAGAAGAGTAGAAATAGAGGCATTACATCTAAACAAGGTATGTTGTATATAACTCATTCATAGTAGTTGCTTTTTCTCTCTTTGATAATACTTACTCACTTTTCATTTCTCTTATATTTTTAGGAAGTGCAGCCTTCGTCATCTATTAGAATAGTAAAAATAGGAGCATTTCATCTCAAGCAGGTATGTTTTTTAACTCATTCATAGTAGTTGCTTTTCCTTTGATAATACTTACTCACTTTTCATTTCTCTTTTATTTTTAGGAAGTGCAGCCTCCGTCATCTATAAGAAGAGTAGAAATAGAATCATTACATCTCAACAAGGTATGTTGTATATAACTCATTCATAGTAGTTGCTTTTTCTCTCTTTGAAAATACTTACTCACTTTTCATTTCTCTTTTATTTTTAGGAATTACAGCCTCCGTCATATATAAGAAGTGTAGAAATAGAGGCATTACATCTCAACAAGGTATGTTGTATATAACTCATTCATAGTAGTTGCTTTTTCTCTCTTTGATAATACTTACTCACTTTTCATTTCTCTTTTATATTTAGGAAGTGCAGCCTCCGTCATCTATTAGAATAGTAAAAATAGAGGCATTACATCTCAACCAGGTATGTTGTATTACTCATTCATAGTAGTTGCTTTTTCTCTCTTTGATAATATTTACTCACTTTTCATTTCTCTTTTATTTTTAGGAATTCCAGCCTCCGTCATCTATAAGAAGAGTAGAAATAGAGGCATTACATCTCAACAAGGTATGTTGTATATAACACATTCATAGTAGTTGCTTTTTCTCTCTTTGATAATACTTACTCACTTTTCATTTCTCTTCTATTTTTAGGAAGTGCAGCCTCCGTCATCTGTAAGAAGAGTAGAAATAGAGGCATTACATCTCAACAAGGTATGTTGTATATAACTAATTCATAGTAGTTGCTTTTTCTCTCTTTGATAATACTTACTCACTTTTCATTTCTCTTTTATAATTAGGAATTACAGCCTCCGTCATCTGTAAGAAGAGTAGAAATAGAGGCATTACATCTCAACAAGGTATGTTCTATATAAATCATTCATAGTAGTTGCTTTTTCTCTCTTTGATAATACTTACTCACTTTTCATTTCTCTTTTATTTTTAGGAATTACAGCCTCCGTCATCTATATGAAGAGTAGAAATAGAGGCATTACATCTCAACAAGGTATGTTGTATATAACTCATTCATAGTAGTTGCTTTTTCTCTCTTTGATAATACTTACTCACTTTTCATTTCTCTTTTATTTTTAGGAAGTGCAGCCTCCGTCATCTATAAGAAGAGTAGAAATAGAGACATTACATCTCAACAAGGTATGTTGTATAAAACTCATTCATAGTAGTTGCTTTTTCTCTCTTTGATAATACTTACTCACTTTTCATTTCTCTTTTATTTTTAGGAAGTGCAGCCTCCGTCATCTATAAGAAGAGTAGAAATAGAGGCATTACATCTCAACAAGGTATGTTGTATATAACTCATTCATAGTAGTTGCTTTTTCTCTCTTTGAAAATACTTACTCACTTTTCATTTCTCTTTTATTTTTAGGAATTACAGCCTCCGTCATCTATAAGAAGTGTAGAAATAGCGGCATTACATCTCGACAAGGTATGTTGTATATAACTCATTCATAGTAGTTGCTGTTTCTCTCTTTGATAATACTTACTCACTTTTCTTTTCTCTTTTATTTTTAGGAATTACCGCCTCCGTTATCTATAAGAAGAGTAGAAATAGAGGCATTACTTCTCAACCAGGTATGTTGTATAACTCATTCATAGTAGTTGCTGTTTCTCTCTTTGATAATACTTAGTCACTTTTCATTTCTCTTTTATTTTTAGGAATTACAGCCTCCGTCATCTATAAGAAGAGTAGAAATAGAGGCATTACATCGAAACAAGGTATGTTGTATATAACTAATTCATAGTAGTTGCTTTTTCTCTCTTTGATAATACTTACTCACTTTTCATTTCTCTTTTATAATTAGGAATTACAGCCTCCGTCATCTGTAAGAAGAGTAGAAATAGAGGCATTACATCTCAACAAGGTATGTTCTATATAAATCATTCATAGTAGTTGCTTTTTCTCTCTTTGATAATACTTACTCACTTTTCATTTCTCTTTTATTTTTAGGAATTACAGCCTCCGTCATCTATATGAAGAGTAGAAATAGAGGCATTACATCTCAACAAGGTATGTTGTATATAACTCATTCATAGTAGTTGCTTTTTCTCTCTTTGATAATACTTACTCACTTTTCATTTCTCTTTTATTTTTAGGAAGTGCAGCCTCCGTCATCTATAAGAAGAGTAGAAATAGAGACATTACATCTCAACAAGGTATGTTGTATAAAACTCATTCATAGTAGTTGCTTTTTCTCTCTTTGATAATACTTACTCACTTTTCATTTCTCTTTTATTTTTAGGAAGTGCAGCCTCCGTCATCTATAAGAAGAGTAGAAATAGAGGCATTACATCTCAACAAGGTATGTTGTATATAACTCATTCATAGTAGTTGCTTTTTCTCTCTTTGAAAATACTTACTCACTTTTCATTTCTCTTTTATTTTTAGGAATTACAGCCTCCGTCATCTATAAGAAGTGTAGAAATAGCGGCATTACATCTCGACAAGGTATGTTGTATATAACTCATTCATAGTAGTTGCTGTTTCTCTCTTTGATAATACTTACTCACTTTTCTTTTCTCTTTTATTTTTAGGAATTACCGCCTCCGTTATCTATAAGAAGAGTAGAAATAGAGGCATTACTTCTCAACCAGGTATGTTGTATAACTCATTCATAGTAGTTGCTGTTTCTCTCTTTGATAATACTTAGTCACTTTTCATTTCTCTTTTATTTTTAGGAATTACAGCCTCCGTCATCTATAAGAAGAGTAGAAATAGAGGCATTACATCGAAACAAGGTATGTTGTATATAACTCATTCATAGTAGTTGCTTTTTCTCTCTTTGATAATACTTACTCACTTTTCATTTCTCTTATATTTTTAGGAAGTGCAGCCTTCGTCATCTATTAGAATAGTAAAAATAGGAGCATTTCATCTCAAGCAGGTATGTTTTTTAACTCATTCATAGTAGTTGCTTTTCCTTTGATAATACTTACTCACTTTTCATTTCTCTTTTATTTTTAGGAAGTGCAGCCTCCGTCATCTATAAGAAGAGTAGAAATAGAATCATTACATCTCAACAAGGTATGTTGTATATAACTCATTCATAGTAGTTGCTTTTTCTCTCTTTGAAAATACTTACTCACTTTTCATTTCTCTTTTATTTTTAGGAATTACAGCCTCCGTCATATATAAGAAGTGTAGAAATAGAGGCATTACATCTCAACAAGGTATGTTGTATATAACTCATTCATAGTAGTTGCTTTTTCTCTCTTTGATAATACTTACTCACTTTTCATTTCTCTTTTATATTTAGGAAGTGCAGCCTCCGTCATCTATTAGAATAGTAAAAATAGAGGCATTACATCTCAACAAGGTATGTTGTATGACTCATTCATAGTAGTTGCTTTTTCTCTCTTTGATAATACTTACTCACTTTTCATTTCTCTTTTATTTTTAGGAAGTGCAGCCTCCGTCATCTGTAAGAAGAGTAGAAATAGAGGCATTACATCTCAACAAGGTATGTTGTATTACTCATTCATAGTAGTTGCTTTTTCTCTCTTTGATAATATTTACTCACTTTTCATTTCCCTTTTATTTTTAGGAATTACAGCCTCCGTCATCTATAAGAACAGTGGAAAAAGAGGCATTGCATTTAAACAAGGTATGTTGTATATAACTCATTCATAGTAGTTAGTTTTTCTCTCTTTGATATTACTTGCTCACTTTTCATTTATCTTTTATTTTTAGGAAGTGCAGCTTCCGTCATCTATAAGAAGAGTAGAAAAAGAGGCATTTCATCTCAACAAGGTATGTTGTATATAACTCATTCATAGTAGTTGCTTTTTCTCTCTTTGATATTACTTGCTCACTTTTCATTTATCTTTTATTTTTAGGAAGTGCAGCCTCCGTCATCTATAAGAAGAGTAGAAAAAGAGGCATTACATCTCAACCAGGTATGTTGTATTACTCATTCATAGTAGTTGCTTTTTCTCTCTTTGATAGTACTTACTCACTTTTCATTTCCCTTTTATTTTTAGGAATTACAGCCTCCGTCATCTATATGAAGAGTAGAAATAGGGCCATTACATCTCAACAAGGTATGTTGTATATAACTCATTCATAGTGGTTGCTTTTTCTCTCTTTGATATTACTTGCTCACTTTTCATTTATCTTTTATTTTTAGGAAGTGCAGCTTCCGTCATCTATAAGAAGAGTAGAAAAAGAGGCATTACATCTCAACAAGGTATGTTGTATATAACTCATTCATAGTAGTTGCTTTTTCTCTCTTTGATATTACTTGCTCACTTTTCATTTATCTTTTATTTTTAGGAAGTGCAGCCTCCGTCATCTATAAGAAGAGTAGAAAAAGAGGCATTACATCTCAACAAGGTATGTTCTATATAAATCATTCATAGTAGTTGCTTTTTCTCTCTTTGATAATACTTACTCACTTTTCATTTCTCTTTTATTTTTAGGAATTACAGCCTCCGTCATCTATATGAAGAGTAGAAATAGAGGCATTACATCTCAACAAGGTATGTTGTATATAACTCATTCATAGTAGTTGCTTTTTCTCTCTTTGATAATACTTACTCACTTTTCATTTCTCTTTTATTTTTAGGAAGTGCAGCCTCCGTCATCTATAAGAAGAGTAGAAATAGAGGCATTACATCTCAACAAGGTATGTTGTATATAACTCATTCATAGTAGTTGCTTTTTCTCTCTTTGAAAATACTTACTCACTTTTCATTTCTCTTTTATTTTTAGGAATTACAGCCTCCGTCATCTATAAGAAGTGTAGAAATAGCGGCATTACATCTCGACAAGGTATGTTGTATATAACTCATTCATAGTAGTTGCTGTTTCTCTCTTTGATAATACTTACTCACTTTTCTTTTCTCTTTTATTTTTAGGAATTACCGCCTCCGTTATCTATAAGAAGAGTAGAAATAGAGGCATTACTTCTCAACCAGGTATGTTGTATAACTCATTCATAGTAGTTGCTGTTTCTCTCTTTGATAATACTTAGTCACTTTTCATTTCTCTTTTATTTTTAGGAATTACAGCCTCCGTCATCTATAAGAAGAGTAGAAATAGAGGCATTACATCTAAACAAGGTATGTTGTATATAACTCATTCATAGTAGTTGCTTTTTCTCTCTTTGATAATACTTACTCACTTTTCATTTCTCTTATATTTTTAGGAAGTGCAGCCTTCGTCATCTATTAGAATAGTAAAAATAGGAGCATTTCATCTCAAGCAGGTATGTTTTTTAACTCATTCATAGTAGTTGCTTTTCCTTTGATAATACTTACTCACTTTTCATTTCTCTTTTATTTTTAGGAAGTGCAGCCTCCGTCATCTATAAGAAGAGTAGAAATAGAATCATTACATCTCAACAAGGTATGTTGTATATAACTCATTCATAGTAGTTGCTTTTTCTCTCTTTGAAAATACTTACTCACTTTTCATTTCTCTTTTATTTTTAGGAATTACAGCCTCCGTCATATATAAGAAGTGTAGAAATAGAGGCATTACATCTCAACAAGGTATGTTGTATATAACTCATTCATAGTAGTTGCTTTTTCTCTCTTTGATAATACTTACTCACTTTTCATTTCTCTTTTATATTTAGGAAGTGCAGCCTCCGTCATCTATTAGAATAGTAAAAATAGAGGCATTACATCTCAACAAGGTATGTTGTATGACTCATTCATAGTAGTTGCTTTTTCTCTCTTTGATAATACTTAGTCACTTTTCATTTCTCTTTTATTTTTAGGAATTACAGCCTCCGTCATCTATAAGAAGAATAGAAATAGGGGCATTACTTCTCAACCAGGTATGTTGTATAACTCATTCATAGTAGTTGCTTTTTCTCTCTTTCATTATACTTACTCACTTTTCATTTCTCTTATATTTTTAGGAAGTGCAGCCTTCGTCATCTATTAGAATAGTAAAAATAGGAGCATTTCATCTCAAGCAGGTATGTTTTTTAACTCATTCATAGTAGTTGCTTTTCCTTTGATAATACTTACTCACTTTTCATTTCTCTTTTATTTTTAGGAAGTGCAGCCTCCGTCATCTATAAGAAGAGTAGAAATAGAGGCATTACATCTCAACAAGGTATGTTGTATATAACTCATTCATAGTAGTTGCTTTTTCTCTCTTTGAAAATACTTACTCACTTTTCATTTCTCTTTTATTTTTAGGAATTACAGCCTCCGTCATATATAAGAAGTGTAGAAATAGAGGCATTACATCTCAACAAGGTATGTTGTATATAACTCATTCATAGTAGTTGCTTTTTCTCTCTTTGATAATACTTACTCACTTTTCATTTCTCTTTTATATTTAGGAAGTGCAGCCTCCGTCATCTATTAGAATAGTAAAAATAGAGGCATTACATCTCAACAAGGTATGTTGTATGACTCATTCATAGTAGTTGCTTTTTCTCTCTTTGATATTACTTACTCACTTTTCATTTTTCTTTTATTTTTAGGAAGTGCAGCCTCAGTCATCTATAAGAAGAGTAGAAAAAGAGGCATTACATCTCAACAAGGTATGTTGTATATAACTCATTCATAGTAGTTGCTTTTTCTCTCTTTGATATTACTTGCTCACTTTTCATTTATCTTTTATTTTTAGGAAGTGCAGCCTCCGTCATCTATAAGAAGAGTAGAAAAAGAGGCATTACATCTCAACCAGGTATGTTGTATTACTCATTCATAGTAGTTGCTTTTTCTCTCTTTGATAATATTTACTCACTTTTCAATTCTCTTTTAGTTTTAGGAAGTGCAGCCTCCGTCATCTATAAGTGGAGTAGAAATAGAGGCATTACATCTCAATCAGGTATGTTGTATATAACTCATTCATAGTAGTTGCTTATTCTCTCTTCGAAAATACTTACTCACTTTTCAGTTCTCTTTTATTTTTAGGAATTACAGCCTCCGTCATCTATAAGAAGAGTAAAAATAGAGGCGTTTCATCTCAACAAGGTAAGTTGCATAACTCATTCATAGTGGTTGCTTTTTCTCTCTTTGATATTACTTATTCACTTTTCATTTCTCTTTTATTTTTAGGAAGTGCAGCCTCAGTCATCTATAAGAAGAGTAGAAATAGAGGCATTACATCTCAACAAGGTATGTTGTATATAACTCATTCATAGTAGTTGCTTTTTCTCTCTTTGATAATACTTACTCACTTTTCTTTTCTCTTTTATTTTTAGGAATTACCGCCTCCGTTATCTATAAGAAGAGTAGAAATAGAGGCATTACTTCTCAACCAGGTATGTTGTATAACTCATTCATAGTAGTTGCTGTTTCTCTCTTTGATAATACTTAGTCACTTTTCATTTCTCTTTTATTTTTAGGAATTACAGCCTCCGTCATCTATAAGAAGAATAGAAATAGGGGCATTACTTCTCAACCAGGTATGTTGTATAACTCATTCATAGTAGTTGCTTTTTCTCTCTTTCATTATACTTACTCACTTTTCATTTCTCTTTATTTTTAGGAAGTGCAGCCTTCGTCATCTATTAGAATAGTAAAAATAGGAGCATTTCATCTCAAGCAGGTATGTTTTTTAACTCATTCATAGTAGTTGCTTTTCCTTTGATAATACTTACTCACTTTTCATTTCTCTTTTATTTTTAGGAAGTGCAGCCTCCGTCATCTATAAGAAGAGTAGAAATAGAGGCATTACATCTCAACAAGGTATGTTGTATATAACTCATTCATAGTAGTTGCTTTTTCTCTCTTCGAAAATACTTACTCACTTTTCATTTCTCTTTTATTTTTAGGAATTACAGCCTCCGTCATATATAAGAAGTGTAGAAATAGAGGCATTACATCTCAACAAGGTATGTTGTATATAACTCATTCATAGTAGTTGCTTTTTCTCTCTTTGATAATACTTACTCACTTTTCATTTCTCTTTTATTTTTAGGAAGTGCAGCCTCCGTCATCTATTAGAATAGTAAAAATAGAGGCATTACATCTCAACAAGGTATGTTGTATGACTCATTCATAGAAGTTGCTTTTTCTCTCTTTGATAATACTTACTCATTTTTCATTTCTCTTTTATTTTTAGGAAGTGCAGCCTCCGTCATCTATAAGAGTAGTAGAAAAAAAAGCATTACTTCTCAACCAGGTATGTGGTATATTTCATTCATAGTAGTTGCTTTTTCTCTCTTTGATAATACTTACTCACTTTTCATTTCTCTCCTATTTTTAGGAATTATAACCTCCATCATCTATAATAAGAGTGGAAATAGATGCATTCCATCTCAATAATATATGTAGCATTTTGGGGTTAGGGTTAAGGTTAGGGTTAGGGTTGGGGTTGGGGTTGGGGTTAGGATTAGGGTTTAGGGTTGGGGTTGTTGTTAGGGTTAGGGTTTAGGGTTAGGTTAAGGGTTAGGGTTAGGGTTAGGGTTGAGGTTGGGGTAAGGGTTGGGGTTGAGGTTGGGGTTGGGGTTGGGGTTGGGGTTTGGGTTGGGGTTGGGGTTGGGGTTGGGGTTGGGGTTGGGGTTGGGGTTGGGGTTAGGGTTAGGGTTAAGGTTAAGGTTAAGGTTAAGGTTAAGGTTAAGGTTAAGGTTAAGGTTAAGGTTAAGGTTAAGGTTAAGGTTAAGGTTAGGGTTAGGGTTAGGGTTAGGGTTAGGGTTAGGGTTAGGGTTAGGGTTGGGGTTAGGGTTGGGGTTAGGGTTAGGGTTGGGGTTTGGGTTTGGGGTTAGGGTTTGGGTTTGGGGTTAGGGTTTGGGTTTGGGGTTAGGGTTAGGGTTTGGGTTTGGGTTCGGGTTAGGGTTTGGGTTTGGGTTCGGGTTTGGGTTCGGGTTTGGGGGTTAGGGTTAGGGTTAGGGTTAGGGTTAGGGTTAGGGTTAGGGTTAGGGTTAGGGTTAGGGTTATGGTTGGGTTTGGGTTAGGGTTGGGTTTGGGTTTGGGTTTGGGTTTGGGTTAGGGTTAGGGTTTGGGTTTTGGGTTAGGGTTAGGGTTAGGGTTGGGTTAGGGTTAGGGTTAGGGTAGGGTTAGGGTTAGGGTTAGGGTTAGGGTTAGGGTTAGGGTTAGGGTTAGGGTTAGGGTTAGGGGTTAGGGTTAGGGTTAGGGTTAGGGTTAGGGTTGGGTTAGGGTTAGGGTTAGGGTTAGGGTTAGGGTTAGGGTTAGGGTGTAGGGTTAGGGTATAGGTTAGGGTTAGGGTTAGTTAGGGGGTAGGGTTAGGGTTAGGGTTAGGGTTAGGGTTAGGGTTAGGGTTAGGGTTAGGGTTAGGGTTAGGGTTAGGGTTAGGGTTAGGGTTAGGGTTAGGGTTAGGGTTAGGGTTAGGGTAGGGTTAGGGTTAGGGTTAGGGTTAGGGTTAGGTTAGGGTTAGGTTAGGGTTAGGGTTAGGGTTTAGGGTTAGGGTTATCGGTACTGAACTGTAACGTATCTTGAATAACTTTAACTGTTAAACTGTAACTGAACTTAACTTTCTTGAACGTTAACGTTAACTTTAACTTGAGACTTTACTTAACTTTAACTTTAACTTTAACTTTAACTGGAACGTTAACTTTACTTAACTTTAACTGTAACGTTAACTTAACTTAACTTTAACTTTAACTTTAAGTTAACTTTAACTTTAACTTTTGAACTTTAACTTTAACTTTAACTTTAACTTTAACTTTAACTTGTAACTTTAACTTAACGTTAACGTTAACTGTATTTTTGCTTGAAATTTTTCTGTAACTTGAAACTTAACTTTAACTTTAACGTTTTAACTTAATTTACTTTAACTTTAACTTACTTACTTTAACTTTAACTTACGTTAACTTGTAACTTTAGAGCTTTACTTTTTTACTTGGAAGGTTTACTTGTAACATTTAAGCTTTAACTTGAACTTTAACTTGTAACTATTAACTTTGAACTCTAAC
>OZ004317.1:18905900-18948400 GCA_963924455.1 Pelagia noctiluca | reverse complement strand
CCTTTCCGGTTATTTCCATTGCCATTACAAAGAAAGTATTTTGTTCCATGGAAATAACCGGAAAGGACTGCGGTTTACAAAGTTGAAATGAGTAAAGATGCTGAACTTGTTTAATATTGTTTCACACCTTTTCAGGCTACCACTAAATATCAAGTTTGTTTGAAAAAGGTAAATCACTGTTTTGGAAGGTAGAAGAGAAGAATCCAAGATTCTTGCATGCATTCAACAACCTTAAGTGAAATAGGATTTGCCACCAGCTGCTTACGAAGTATTACATGAAAACGTTTGCAATCTTTATGGTGCAATGATATGATAGGTAAATAACGTGCGCCATCAGATCTTCAGCGAAAATACGAAAACCAAGGCAAAATCTTCAATCTTTCGTCACTTCCACCATTACAGTTTGTCCTAAAACTGTGTATCAGCCGAGAAAATATTGTAGCTTAAATCTGGAAGTCAGCAGGTATAAATCAACTGGAGCTCCAACATCTTCTTACTATAGGTGGACAAAGAACAGCGAGATGGTTTGGATTGAACAGGCTTTTCAAGTAAAGGTAAAGAATTTGCATATAGAGTTGAATAACAGTGAAAATGAAGATACAAATGATGAATTATGAATGGACACTGATATTGATGAAGAAGAATGACTGAAAAGTTAATGATGGGAACATATTTCATTTTGTGACTTGAAATATTACATCATTAACTAATTTTGCACGTTGCAAATTGTAAGTGAATGGAATTGTGATAATAGAATAAATGTATTAGTTTACCAAACCAGTATCGAATGATGTTAGGTCAGTTTAGTCCACAATCCTGCTCAAATTTCGTGTAACCTATATTAGGAAAAGAGAGAATTAATATTGATGTGTTTACCTTACTCTATGAAAAAGACTAGAACAATACATACTTTAATAAAATTCATCAGTAAAACTTGTGTAGTCACTTCAGAAAGCGTAATTTGCCTTCAAATATGCAGAGGTCATTTGCCTTAAAACCTAACTATCATCTGCCATATTTAACACACCTACACAAATTATGACCAGTCTTAGAAGCATAGTGCATTATGTTATATTTAAGTACGGTAACTATCTCCACTATAGCCTGATCTATATAACATAATATCGGTAATGAAAGATAATATTCATGTAAAGTGAACAATATTTTCATTTTCAAGTAGCATTTTTTCTGATGTTGATTCACAATGTATAATTACTATCTTAATTGTACATGTTTATATTTGTGAAGATTCCTATTTTACTAAGAGAGCCGCGATGATCGCGTCGTCTTAGCCAAGTACTTTAAATGTTCCGACCGTAGTTGAAAATTGCCAATGGGTGAGTTTAGTAAGAAAGCCCAAGCGCCACGTCAAGGCATCACCCAAGCTTGGGATTTCCTTTTTGGAGAGTCAACATTGATACAAGCTAGAATTGGAAAACGGTTTTTTTTATGTCAAGGTGGCTCTCTTGGAGTTGCAGTCTTTGGTCTTGCATAAGCATATATCCCTTGAAAATATAAGTATCTATTTTTAACTTATTTAAACTTTTCAAAAAATTCCCCAATTTTTACCCCAAGTTTTCATTAAGTAACTCTCCAAGGAAAAGGAAAACCATGTTCTTTTGGTAATAAAAAGAACATGGAAAAGCATAACTTTTGTAATTCATACTCACTATGCCATTGATACAGCAGGAATAATATTACTAAAACTTCACACCAGCACTTTTTGTCTGCATGTGTGTGTGTGTGAACTTTCTAAAGATTAAGGAAAAACTAATTTAAAAATAGTGTGACTAAACATAAGAAAAAGAATTAACAATGAAAAGTTGTTCAACAAACCTTTTGTTGTCTCTCTTTTTGCCACGTAATCCAAACGCACACCACATCCAGATTCCAGAGACACAGCAAGAAATAAACAAGGGTTTCCGTGTGTGATATGGTTCGCTTTAATAGAAAAATATTGAATTAAAGAACAATTAAAGAAATTAGATAAAGTAGAAAACTTGTTGAATTAGTATTGCAGCAACGAAAGCAAATTAGCGATAAATAAGCGATGAAATATAACCTACGAAATCATACGAATAAACCGATAAATCGATAAACGAAGCATAAATTAATAACAGTATTAAATAAATAAATGTAAATAAATAGCAAGCAAAGTTAAATGAATATGAGACCGACTTACAATCTATATGTCCTTGCAGCAAAACTCTAAAAGAAACAAGTAGCCTAAAACCGAAACTTGACTAGGCCATATGACTAGGCCATATGACTAAGCCATATGCCTAGGCCCATTGCCTAGGCCACTTGCCTAGGCCAAATTGCAGAGCAAAAGTACAACTGTGTACTTGTAGACTTTCAACAGCAACTGACGACTAAGAGAGTGAGAGAAACTTGCAAGGCTATATATACTGCACGAGTGCACACGCCGTGAAATACTCAAACCAAGGGACACAAAAGGAATGAGTGCAAAAACATGCTTGATTATTTCATGGAATGTGCCCCTAGGGAAACTAAAGGAAACGTAAATAAAGCTAAAACAAAAGAAACAAAAAGTCTGTTATACGCATAACACCTGTTTAGATAGAATACCTGTATATCTGAACATCTTGTAGATGAAAGGCCTTTACTTTCTGAAGTTCAAGGAAAAACGAAATTTCAAAATAATGTTATCAGAGAATTGAAGAATTTATTATGAATGTTATAGAACGTGCCTTGCTTAAATGGAGGACCTGTATTTCTGTACCTCTTCTAGATTAAGGGGTTTAATTCCTTAAGGTAAAACTTACTTGGATAAACTAACTACTATGAATCAAATATACGACATAATTTATTTCAATGGAATGCCTTTTCTTTCTGCACCTGTTATAGATGATAGGGCTCCAGTTCCTGTAGTAAAAGAAAAATGAAATTTGAATAAGAGTGATATCAAAAAAGGAAAAGCAAATACCATGAATGAGTTATACAACATACCTTGTTGCAATGGAATACCTATTTTTCTGCACCTGTTATAGATGACAGGGCTTCACTACCTAAAATTAAAAGAAAAAATGAAATTTGAGTCAAATTGTTTATCAAAAAAAAGGAAAAACAACTACCTCTATGAATTCTATGAAATCTACTATCAATGAATTATACAACAAACCTTGTATCAATGAATTATACAACAAACCTTGTTTCAATGGAATATCTCTTTCTTTTGCACTTCCTATGGAGGACCCAACTTCCTAAAAGGAAAAGAAGAAAGAAAATTGAATAGTAGTGTTATCAAAGAAAGTATGGAATTTCCATAGGAAATATGGAATACATATAAAAAATCTGGAGTGTAATCACAACACAAAGATAATACGATAAGAAAAAGATCATACACAATTATCAAAGAAAAAATAGATAACTTTACCTTTTTGTATGGATAGTTCAGCAGACCTTTCTTGTCCATCGAGTTTTGTGACATTTTTACTTTTTGTTTTCATCATTGATTTGGAAATGACGAAAAGGCTGATTTCTTTGACACAAAAGACAGTTGAGTTAAACAAAAAGAATAATTACATGCATTCAATTTATTTCCTTCTCATCTAATATTTTAAAGAGCTGAGAGCAATGCAGGGATGAACTAATATAAACACTTTTGGACGCTTCACAACTTTTCAATTTCTTTCAGTAGTTGTTTTTAAGGGTTAAGGTTAGGAGATTTTAGAGTTTAAATTAGGCTTTGGTTTTAGATTGATCAGTTAAGAATTAGTTAAGGGTTTAATTCGACTCGAGGTTTAGGATTTGAGAAACAGTAAGAGTTATGATTTAAAATAAGAATTAAAGTTTAAAAGCAACCACTGTAAGAAATTGAAAAGTGCTTTGCAGTCAGTGTGAGCATTTTATGTTTCTTTAAATCTATGATCCTACCCTTATACCAAAGTGCCTGTTTGATAAAGCTTTGATTATTTGAATTTTCCGTACACCCTAATACATCCAAGCTGCCCAATAAATCTTACTTCAACTTGCTCAGATATTCTGGACTCGAAATCAGTTGTAAACAGTAAAAAACGAGCTGATAAGTTACAACAGCAACTACTATCAATGAGTTATGCAACATACCTTGTTTCAATATAAAAACTTCTGCACTTTAATGACAGGGCTTTACCTCCTGTAAGTAAAAGAGAAATGAGATAAGAATAAAAGTATTGACAACAAAAGAAAGAAGCAACTATTATGAACAAATTATACAACATAACTTGTTTAGATTGTAGATTGAATACCTCTTATCTCAGCACCTTTTATAGATCACATGGCCTCATTTCCTAGAAGGAAGAGAAAAAGTAAAAGAAAAATTGAAATTAAATAGGAGTTTTATCAAAAAAGGAAAATCCACTACTAAAATGAGTTAAAGAAAAGGCCTTGTTTAGATGGAATGCCTCAATTTCTGCTCCTCTTATAGATGAAAGGGGCTGCACTTCCTAAAATTAAAAGAGAAATGAAAAATGACTAAGTGTTATCAAAGAGAGGAAAAGTAACTACTATGAATGAGTTTTACAACATACCTTTTGAGATGGAATGCCTCAATTTCTGCTCCCCTTGTAGATGACGGGGGCTGCACTTCCTAAAAATAAAGGGAAATAAAAAGTGAGTAAATATTATCAAAGAGGGGAAAAGCAACTATTATAAATGAGTTTTACAACATACCTTGTTTCAATGGAATATCCAATTTCTGCTCCTCTTATAGATGACGGGGGCTGCACTTTCTAGAAATAATAGAGAAATGAAAAGTGAGTAAATATTATCAAAGAGGGAAAAAGAAACTACTATGAATGAGTTTTACAACATACCTTTTTTCAATAGAATGCCTCAATTTCTGCCTTTCTTATAGATGACGGGGGCTGCACTTTCTAGAAATAATAGAGAAATGAAAAGTGAGTAAATATTATCAAAGAGGGAAAAAGCAACTACTATGAATGAGTTTTACAACATACCTTGTTTCAATGGAATGCCTCGTTTCTGCTCCTCTTATAGATGACGGGGGCTGCACTTTCTAGAAATGATAGAGAAATGAAAAGTGAGTAAGTATTATCAAAGAGAGGAAAAACAACTACTATGAATGAGTTTCACAACATACCTTGTTTCAATGGAATAACTCAATTTCTGCTCCTCTTGTAGATGACGGAAGCTGCACTTCCTAAAAAAAAAGAGAAATGAAAAGTGAGTAAGTGTTATCAAAAAGGGGAAAAGCAACTATTATGAATGAGTTTTACAACATACCTTGTTTCAATGGAATACCTCAATTTCTGCTCCTCTTATAGATGACGGGGTTTGCACTTTCTGAATGGAATACCTCAATTTTTGCTCCTCCTATAGATGACGGTGCCTGCACTTTCTAAACATAAAAGAGAAATGCAAAGTGAGTAAATATTATCAAAGAGGGGAAAAGCAACTACAATGAATGAGTTTTACAACATACCTTGTTTCAATGGAATACCTCAATTTCTGCTCCTCTTATAGATGACGGGGTTTGCACTTTCTGAATGGAATACCTCAATTTCTACCTTTCTTATTGATGGCAGGGCTGCACTTCCTAAAAATAAAAGAAAAATGAAAAGTGAGTAAATGTTATCAAGAGGGGAAAAGAAACTATTACGAATAAGTTTTACAACATACCTTGTTTCAATGGAATACCTCAATTTCTGCTCCTCTTATAGATGACGGGGGCTGCACTTTCTAGAAATAATAGAGAAATGAAAAGTGAGTAAATATTATCAAAGATAGGAAAAGAGACTACTATTAATGAGTTTCACAACATACCTTGTTTCAATGGAATGCCTTAATTTCTGCTCCTCCTGTAGATGACGGGGGCTGCACTTCCTAAAAATAAAAGAGAAATGAAAAGTGACTAAGTGTTACCAAAGAAAGGAAAACCAAGTACTATAAATCAATTATACAAGATACCTTGCTGCAATGATCTACCTCTTCCTTCTGCACCCTTTTATAGATGACAGGACTAACCTTGTTCTAAAGAAATACCTCTTTCTTCTGCACCTCTTATAGATGACAGGACTTCGTTTTCTAAAAGTATAAGAAAAACAAAACTTGATTGAAAGTGTTATCCAAGTAAGGATAGCAAGTACTATTAATAATTTATACATCATACATTGTTTAAATGAAATACCTCTTTTTTTCTGCGCCATTTATAGATGACAGGGCTTCACTTCCTAAAAGCAAAAGGAAATCGAAATTTGAATAACAGTGTTAACAAAGAAAGGAAGAGTAATTACTATGAAAGAGTTAAACGACAAACCTTGTTTAAATGGAATGTCTCTTCCTTTTGTATTTCTTATACATGACAGGGCTTCACTCCTTAAAAGTAAAAGAAAAAGGAGATGTGAATAAAAAGGTAGTCAACGAAAGAAAGAAGCAACTACTATGAATGAGTTTTACAACATACCTTTCTTCAATGGAATACCTCTCATTTATGTGCCTCTTATAGATGACAGGGCTTCACTTCCTAAAATTAAAAGAAAAATTAAATTTCAGTAACAGTGTTTATTAAAAAAAAGAAAAAGGAACTACAATCAATGAATTATAAAACATACCTTGTTTCAATTGAATATCTCTTTCTTTTGCATTTTATTTAGATGACAGGGCTCAACCTCCTAAAAGGAAAAGAAGAAAGAATTATGATTACTAGTGTTATCAAAGAAAGTATGGTATTTCTATAGGAAATATAGAATGTATACAGAAAATATGGAATATACTCCCATCACAAATATCATACGATAAAGGAAAGATCATACACAATTATCAAATGAAAAAATAGATAACTTTACCTTTTTGTATGGGTAGTTCAGCAGACCTTTCTTGTCCATCGAGTTTTGTGGCATTTTTTTTTTTTTTTCATCATTGATGTGGAATTGACGAAAAGGCTGATTTCTTTGACACAAAAGACAGTTGAGTTGAACCAAAAAATAATTAAATGCATTCGATATATTTCCTTCTCATCTAATATTTTTTAGAGCACAGAGAAATGCAGAGATAAACTAATGCAAACATTTTTGGATGCTTGTCAACTTTTTAATTTCTTTCAGTAGTTGTATTATGGGTTAAGGTCAGTAGATTTTAAGGTTTAAATTTGGGTTTGGTTTTAGATTGATCAGTTAAGAATTAGTTTAGGGTTTCAAGTCGACTTGAGGTTTAGGATTTGAAGAAAAGTTAGAATTATGATTTAAAATAAGGATTTAAGTTAAAAAGCAACCACTGTAAGAAATTGAAAAGTGCTTTGCAATCTTGTGAGCATTTTATGTTCAATTAAATCTATCATACTACCCTTATGCCCAAAGGGCCTGTTTGATAAATGCCTTGAGTATTTGAATTTTGCGTAAACCTTAATACATTATAGTTGCCCAATAAATCTTACTTCAAGTTGCTCAGATATTCTGGACTTGAAATCAGCTGTAAAAAATAAGATACGAGCTGATAAGTTACAACAGCAACTACTATCAATGAGTTAAACAAAATACCTTGTCTCAATATAATAAATTTTGCATTTAGATGACAGGGCTTCACTCCCTAAAAGTAAAAGAAAAAGAAGATGTGCATAAAATTGTTGTCAACGAAGGAAAGAAGCAACTACAATGAACAAGTTATACAACATACCTTGTTGCAATGGAATACCTTTTCTTTCTGCTCCTTGTATAGATGAAATGGCTTCACACTCTAAAAGTAAAAGAAAAAGGAGATGTGCATGAAAGCGTTGTCAACGAAAGAAAGAAGCAACTATTATGAACAAGTTATACAACATACCTTGTTGCAATGGAATACCTCTTCTTTCTACTCTTCTTATATATGAAATGACTTTATTTCCTAAAAGTAAAAGAAAAAGGAGATGTGAATAAAAGTGTTGTAAATGAAAGAAAGAAGCATCTACTATGAACAATTTATATAACATACCTTGTTGCAATGCAATACATTTTCTTTCTGCTCCTTTTATAGATGAATTGGCTTCACTCCCTAAAAGTAAAAGAAAAAGGAAATGTGAATTAAAGTGTTGTCAATCAAGGAAAGAAGCAACTTCTATGAACAAGTTTTACAACATACCTTGTTGCAATGGAATAACTCGTCTTTCTGCTCCTCTTACAGATGAAATGGCTTCACTCCCTAAAAGTAAAATAAAAAGGAGATGTGCATAAAAGTGTTGTCAACGAAGGAAAGAAGCAACTTCTATGAACAAGATATACAACATACCTTGTTGCATTGGAATAACTCTTCTTTCTGCCCCACTTATAAATGAAATGGCTTCATTTCCTAAAAGTAAAAGAAAAAGGAGATGTGCATGAAAGCGTTGTCAACGAAAGAAAGAAGCAACTATTATGAACAAGTTATACAACATACCTTGTTGCAATGGAATACCTCTTCTTTCTACTCTTCTTATATATGAAATGACTTTATTTCCTAAAAGTAAAAGAAAAAGGAGATGTGAATAAAAGTGTTGTAAATGAAAGAAAGAAGCAACTACTATGAACAAGTTATACAATATACCTTGTTACAATGGAATAGCTCTTCTTTCTGCTTCTCTTATAGATGAAATGGCTTCACTACCTAAAAGTAAAAGAAAAAGGAGATGCGAATAAAAGTGTTGTAAACGAATTAAAGAAGCAACTACTATGAACAAGTTATACAACAGACCTTGTTTCATTGGAATAACTCTACTTTCTGCCCCACTTATAAATGAAATGGCTTCATTTCCTAAAAGTAAAAGAAAAAAGAGATGTGAATAAAAGTGTTGTCAACAGAAGAAAGAAGCAACTATTATGAACAAGTTATACAACATACCTTGTTGCAATGGAATAACTTTTCTTTCTGCTCCTCTTATAGATGAAATGGCTTCACTCCCTAAAAGTAAAAGAAAAAGGAGATGTGAATAAAAGTGTTTTCAACGAAGGAAAGAAGCAACTACTATGAGCAAGTTATAAACATACCTTGTTGCAAAGGAAAACCTTTTCTTTCTGCTCCTTTCATAGATGAATTGGCTTCACTCCCTAAAATTAAAAGAAAAAGGAGATGTGAAAAAAGTGTTTTCAACAAAGAAAAGAAGCAACTACTATGAGCAAGTTATATAATATACCTTGTTGCAATGGAATATCTTTTCTTTCTGCTCCTTTTATAGATGAATTGGCTTCACTCCCTAAAAGTAAAAGAAAAAGGAAATGTGAATTAAAGTGTTGTCAATCATGGAAAGAAGCAACTTGTATGAACAAGTTTTACAACATACCTTGTTGCAATGGAATAACTCGTCTTTCTGCTCCTTTTATAGATGAAATGGCTTCACTCCCTAAAAGTAAAATAAAAAGGAGCTGTGCATAAAAGAGTTGTCAACGAAGGAAAGAAGCAACTACAATGAACAATTTATATAACATACCTTGTTGCATTGGAATACTTTTTCTTTCTGCTCCTTTTATAGCTGAATTGGCTTCACTCCCTAAAAGTAAAAGAAAAAGGAGATGTGAATAAAAGTGTTTTCAACGAAGGGAAGAAGCAACTATTATGAACACGTTATACAACATACCTTGTTGCAATGGAATACCTCTTCTTTCTACTCTTCTAATATATGAAATGGCTTTATTTCCTAAAAGTAAAACAAAAAGGAGATGTGAATAAAAGTGTTGTCAATGAAAAAAGAAGCAACTACTATTAATAAGTTATACAACATACCTTGTTGCAATGAAATTACTCTTCTTTCTGCTCCACTTATAGATGAAATGGCTTCATTTCCTCAAAGTAAAAGAAAAAGGAGATGTGAATAAAAGTGTTGTCAACAAAAGAAAGAAGCATCTATTATGAACAAGTCATACAACATACCTTGTTGCAATGGAATAACTCTTCTTTCTGCCCCACTTATAAAGGAAATGGCTTCATTTCCTAAAAGTAAAAGAAAAAGGAGATGTGAATTAAAGTGTTTTCAACGAAGGGAAGAAGCAACTATTATGAACACGTTATACAACATACCTTGTTGCAATGGAATACCTCTTCTTTCTACTCTTCTAATATATGAAATGGCTTTATTTCCTAAAAGTAAAAGAAAAAGGAGATGTGAATAAAAGTGTTGTAAACGAAAGAAAGAAGCAACTACTATGAACAAGTTATACAACATACCTTGTTGCAATGGAATAACTCTTCTTTCTGCTCCTCTTATAGCTGAATTGGCTTCACTCCCTAAAAGTAAAAAATAAGGAAATGTGAATAAAACTGTTGTCAATCAAGGAAAGAAGCAACTACTATGAACAAGTTATACAACATTCCTTGTTGCAATGGAATACCTCTTCTTTCTACTATTCTAATATATGAAATGGCTTCAGATCCTAAAAGTAAAAGAAAATGGAGACGTGAATAAAAGTGTTGTAAACGAAAGAAAGAAGCAACTACAATGAACAAGTTATACAACATACCTTGTTGCAATGGAATAACTCTTCTTTCTGCCCTACTTATAAATGAAATGGCTTCATTTCCTAAAAGTAAAAAAAAAAAAAGATGTGAATAAAAGTGTTGTCAACAAAAGAAAGAAGCATCTATTATGAACAAGTTATACAACATACCTTGTTGCAATGGAATACCTTTTCTTTCTGCTCCTCTTATAGATGAAATGGCTTCACTCCATAAAAGTAAAAGAAAAAAGAGATGTGCATAAAAGTGTTGTCAACGAAGAAAAGAAGCAACTACTATGAACAAGTTATAAAAAATACCTTGTTGCTATGGAATACCTTTTCTTTCTCCTCCTTTTATAGATGAATTGGCTTCACTCCCTAAAATTAAAAGAGAAAGGATATGTGCATAAAAATGTTGTCAACGAAGGAAAGAAGCAACTACAATGAAGGATTTATATAACATACCTTGTTCCAATGGGATATCTTTTCTTTCTGCTCCTTTTATAGATGAATTGGCTTCACTCCCTAAAAGTAAAAAATAAGGAAATGTAAATAAAACTGTTGTCAATCAAGGAAAGAAACAACTACTATGAACAAGTTATACAACATTCCTTGTTGCAATGGAATACCTCTTCTTTCTACTATTCTAATATATGAAATGGTTTCAGATGCTAAAAGTAAAAGACAATGGAGACGTTAATAAAAGTGTTGTAAACGAAAGAAAGAAGCAACTACTATGAACAAGTTCTACAACATACTTCGTTGCAATGGAATAACTCTTCTTTCTGCTCCACTTATAGATGAAATGGCTTCATTTCCTAAAAGTAAAAGAAAAAGGACATGTGAATAAAAGCGTTGTCAACGAAAGAAAGAAGCAACTATTATGAACAAGTTATACAACATACCTTGTTGCAATGGAATACCTCTTCTTTCTACTCTTCTTATATATGAAATGGCTTTATTTCCTAAAAGTAAAAGAAAAAGGCGATTTGAATAAAAGTGTTGTAAACGAAAGAAAGAAGCAACTACTATGAACAAGTTATACAACATACCTTGTTGCAATAGAATAGCTCTTCTTTCTTCTCCTCATACAGATGCAATGGCTTTACTCCCTAGAAGTAAAAGAACAAGGAGATTTGAATAAAAGTGATGTCAACGAAAGAAAGAAGCAACTACTATGAACAAGTTATACAACATACCTTGTTGCAATGGAATAACTCTTCTTTCTGCTCCTCTTATAGATTAAATGGCTTCACTCCCTAAAAGTAAAATAAAAAGGAGATGTGAATCAAAGTGTTATCAATGAAAAAAGAAGCAACTAGTATTAATAAGTTATACAACATACCTTGCTGCAATGAAATTACTCTTCTTTCTGCTCCACTTATAGATGAAATGGCTTCATTTCCTCAAAGGAAAAGAAAAAGGAGATGTGAATAAAAGTTTTGTCAACAAAAGAAAGAAGCATCTATTATGAACAAGTTATATAACATACCTCGTTGTAATGGAATACCTCTTCTTTCTGCTCTTCTTATGAATGAAATGGCTTCAGATCCTAAAAGTAAAAAAAAAGGAGATGTGCATAAAAGTGTTGTCAACGAAGGAAAGAAACAACTACTATGAACGATTTATATAACATACCTTGTTCCAATTGGATATCTTTTCTTTCTGCTCCTTTTATAGATGAATTGGCTTCACTCCCTAAAAGTAAAAAAAAAGGAAATGTGAATAAAACTGTTATCAATCAAGGAAAGAAGCAACTACAATGAACAAGTTATAAACATACCTTGTTGCAATGGAATACTTTTTCTTTCTGCTCCTCTTATAGATGAAATGGCTTCACTCCCTAAAAGTAAAAGAAAAAGGAGATGTGCATAAAAGTGTTGTCAACGAAGGAAAGAAGCAACTTCTATGAACAAGTTATAAACATACCTCGTTGTAATGGAATACCTCTTCTTTCTGCTCTTCTTATGAATGAAATGGCTTCAGATCCTAAAAGTAAAAGAAAATGGAGATGTGAATAAAAGTGTTGTAAACGAAAGAAAGAAGCAACTACTATTAACAAGTTATACAACATACCTTGTTGCAATGGAATCACTCTTCTTTCTGCCCCACATATAAATGAAATGGCTTCATTTCCTAAAAGTAAAAGAAAAAGGAGATGTGAATAAAAGCGTTGTCAACGAAAGAAAGAAGCAACTATTATGAACAAGTTATACAACATACCTTGTTGCAATGGAATAGCTCTTCTTTCTTCTCCTCATACAGATCAAATGGCTTCACTCCCTAGAAGTAAAAGAACAAGGAGATTTGAATAAAAGTGTTGTCAACAAAAGAAAGAAGCAACTACTATGAACAAGTTATACAACATACCTTGTTGCAATGGAATAACTCTTCTTTCTGCTCCACTTATAGATGAAATGGCTTCATTTCCTCAAAGTAAAAGAAAAAGGAGATGTGAATAAAAGTGTTGTCAACAAAAGAAAGAAGCATCTATTATAAACAAGTTATATAACATACCTCGTTGTAATTGAATACCTCTTCTTTCTGCTCCTCTTATGAATGGAATGACTTCAGACCTAAAAGTGAAAGAAAATGGAGACGTGAGTAAAAGTGTTGTAAACGAAAGAAAGAAGCAACTACAATGACCAAGTTATACAACATACCTTGTTGCAATGGAATAACTCTTCTTTCTGCCCCACATATAAATAAAATGGCTTCATTTCCTAAAAGTAATAGAAAAAGGAGATGTGAATAAAAGCGCTGTCAACGAAAGAAAGAAGCAACTATTATGAACAAGTTATACAACATACCTTGTTGCAATGGAATAACTCTTCTTTCTGCTCCTCTTATAGATTAAATGGCTTCACTCCCTAAAAGTAAAAGAAAAAGGAGATGTGAATAAAAGTGTTGTAAACGAAAGAAAGAAGCAACTATTATGAACAAGTTATACAACATACCTTGTTGCAATGGAATAACTCTTCTTTCTGCCCCACATATAAATGAAATGGCTTCATTTCCTAAAAGTAAAAGAAAAAGGATATGTGAATAAAAGCGTTGTCAACGAAAGAAAGAAGCAACTATTATGAACAAGTTATACAACATACCTTGTTGCAATGGAATAACTCTTCTTTCTGCTCCTCTTATAGATTAAATGGCTTCACTCCCTAAAAAAAAATAAAAAGGAGATGTGAATCAAAGTGTTGTCAACGAAAAAAGAAGCAACTACTATTAACAAGTTATACAACATACGTTGTTGCAATGAAATTACTCTACTTTCTGCTCCACTTATAGATGAAATGGCTTCATTTCCTCAAAGTAAGAGAAAAAGGAGATGTGAATAAAAGTGTTGTCAACAAAAGAAACAAGCATCTATTATGAACAAGTTATAAAACTTACTCGTTGTAATGGAATACCTCTTCTTTCTTCTCCTCTTATGAATGAAATGGCTTCAGATCCTAAAAGTAAAAGAAAATGCAGACGTGAATAAAAGTGTTGTAAACGAAAGAAAGAAGCAACTACAATGAACAAGTTATACAACATACCTTGTTGCAATGGAATAACTCTTCTTTCTGCCCCACATATAAATGAAATGGCTTCACTCCTTAGAAGTAAAAGAAAAAGGAGATGTGAATAAAAGCGTTGTCAACGAAAGAAAGAAGCAACTATTATGAACAAGTTATACAACATACCTTGTTGCAATGGAATACCTCTTCTTTCTACTCTTCTTATATATGAAATTGCTTTATTTCCTAAAAGTAAAAGAAAAAGGCGATTTGAATAAAAGTGTTGTAAACGAAAGAAAGAAGCAACTACTATGAACAAGTTATACAACATACCTTGTTGCAATAGAATAGCTCTTCTTTCTTCTTCTCATACAGATGCAATGGCTTTACTCCCTAGAAGTAAAAGAACAAGGAGATTTGAATAAAAGTGATGTCAACGAAAGAAAGAAGCAACTACTATGAACAAGTTATACAACATACCTTGTTGCAATGGAATAACTCTTCTTTCTGCTCCTCTTATAGATTAAATGGCTTCACTCCCTAATAGTAAAATAAAAAGGAGATGTGAATCAAAGTGTTATCAACGAAGGAAAGAAGCAACTTCTATGAACGATTTATATAACATACCTTGTTCCAATGGGATATCTTTTCTTTCTGCTCTTTTTATAGATGAATTGGCTTCACTCCCTAAAAGTAAAAAAAAAGGAAATGTGAATAAAACTGTTGTCAATCAAGGAAAGAAGCAACTACTATGAACAAGTTATAAACATACCTTGTTGCAATGGAATACTTTTTCTTTCTGCTCCTCTTATAGATGAAATGGCTTCACTCCCTAAAAGTAAAAGAAAAAGGAGATGTGCATAAAAGTGTTGTCAACGAAGGAAAGAAGCAACTTCTATGAACAAGTTATAAACATACCTCGTTGTAATGGAATACCTCTTCTTTCTGCTCTTTTTATGAATGAAATGGCTTCAGATCCTAAAAGTAAAAGAACAAGGAGATTTGAATAAAAGTGATGTCAACGAAAGAAAGAAGCAACTACTATGAACAAGTTATACAACATACCTTGTTGCAATGGAATAACTCTTCTTTCTGCTCCTCTTATAGATTAAATGGCTTCACTCCCTAATAGTAAAATAAAAAGGAGATGTGAATCAAAGTGTTATCAACGAAAAAAGAAGCAACTAGTATTAATAAGTTATACAACATACCTTGCTGCAATGAAATTACACTTCTTTCTGCTCCACTTATAGATGAAATGGCTTCATTTCCTCAAAGTAAAAGAAAAAGGAGATGTGAATAAAAGTTTTGTCAACAAAAGAAAGAAGCATCTATTATGAACAAGCTATATAACATACCTCGTTGTAATGGAATACCTCTTCTTTCTGCTCTTCTTATGAATGAAATGGCTTCAGATCCTAAAAGTAAAAGAAAATGGAGACGTGAATAAAAGTGTTGTAAACGAAAGAAAGAAGCAACTACAATGAACAAGTTATACAACATACCTTGTTGCAATGGAATACCTTTTCTTTCTGCTCCTCTTATAGATGAAATGGCTTCACTCCATAAAAGTAAAAGAAAAAAGAGATGTGCATAAAAGTGTTGTCAACGAAGAAAAGAAGCAACTACTATGAACAAGTTATAAAAAATACCTTGTTGCTATGGAATACCTTTTCTTTCTCCTCCTTTTATAGATGAATTGGCTTCACTCCCTAAAATTAAAAGAGAAAGGATATGTGCATAAAAGTGTTGTCAACGAAGGAAAGAAGCAACTACAATGAACGATTTATATAACATATCTTGTTCCAATGGGATATCTTTTCTTTCTGCTCCTTTTATAGATGAATTGGCTTCACTCCCTAAAAGTAAAAAATAAGGAAATGTAAATAAAACTGTTGTCAATCAAGGAAAGAAACAACTACTATGAACAAGTTATACAACATTCCTTGTTGCAATGGAATACCTCTTCTTTCTACTATTCTAATATATGAAATGGTTTCAGATGCTAAAAGTAAAAGAAAATGGAGACGTTAATAAAAGTGTTGTAAACGAAAGAAAGAAGCAACTACTATGAACAAGTTCTACAACATACTTCGTTGCAATGGAATAACTCTTCTTTCTGCTCCACTTATAGATGAAATGGCTTCATTTCCTAAAAGTAAAAGAAAAAGGACATGTGAATAAAAGCGTTGTCAACGAAAGAAAGAAGCAACTATTATGAACAAGTTATACAACATACCTTGTTGCAATGGAATACCTCTTCTTTCTACTCTTCTTATATATGAAATGGCTTTATTTCCTAAAAGTAAAACAAAAAGGAGATGTGAATAAAAGTGTTGTCAATGAAAAAAGAAGCAACTACTATTAATAAGTTATACAACATACCTTGTTGCAATGAAATTACTCTTCTTTCTGCTCCACTTATAGATGAAATGGCTTCATTTCCTCAAAGTAAAAGAAAAAGGAGATGTGAATAAAAGTGTTGTCAACAAAAGAAAGAAGCATCTATTATGAACAAGTTATACAACATACCTTGTTGCAATGGAATAACTCTTCTTTCTGCCCCACTTATAAAGGAAATGGCTTCATTTCCTAAAAGTAAAAGAAAAAGGAGATGTGAATTAAAGTGTTTTCAACGAAGGGAAGAAGCAACTATTATGAACACGTTATACAACATACCTTGTTGCAATGGAATACCTCTTCTTTCTACTCTTCTAATATATGAAATGGCTTTATTTCCTAAAAGTAAAAGAAAAAGGAGATGTGAATAAAAGTGTTGTAAACGAAAGAAAGAAGCAACTACTATGAACAAGTTATACAACATACCTTGTTGCAATGGAATAACTCTTCTTTCTGCTCCTCTTATAGATGAAATGGCTTCATTTCCTAAAAGTAAAAAATAAGGAGATGTGCATAAAAGTGTTGTCAACGAAGGAAAGAAGCAACTACAATGAACAATTTATATAACATACCTTGTTGCATTGGAATACTTTTTCTTTCTGCTCCTTTTATAGATGAATTGGCTTCACTCCCTAAAAGTAAAAAATAAGGAAATGTGAATAAAACTGTTGTCAATCAAGGAAAGAAGCAACTACTATGAACAAGTTATACAACATTCCTTGTTGCAATGGAATACCTCTTCTTTCTACTATTCTAATATATGAAATGGCTTCAGATCCTAAAAGTAAAAGAAAATGGAGACGTGAATAAAAGTGTTGTAAACGAAAGAAAGAAGCAACTACAATGAACAAGTTATACAACATACCTTGTTGCAATGGAATAACTCTTCTTTCTGCCCTACTTATAAATGAAATGGCTTCATTTCCTAAAAGTAAAAAAAAAAAAGATGTGAATAAAAGTGTTGTCAACAAAAGAAAGAAGCATCTATTATGAACAAGTTATACAACATACCTTGTTGCAATGGAATACCTTTTCTTTCTGCTCCTCTTATAGATGAAATGGCTTCACTCCATAAAAGTAAAAGAAAAAAGAGATGTGCATAAAAGTGTTGTCAACGAAGAAAAGAAGCAACTACTATGAACAAGTTATAAAAAATACCTTGTTGCTATGGAATACCTTTTCTTTCTCCTCCTTTTATAGATGAATTGGCTTCACTCCCTAAAATTAAAAGAGAAAGGATATGTGCATAAAAGTGTTGTCAACGAAGGAAAGAAGCAACTACAATGAACGATTTATATAACATACCTTGTTCCAATGGGATATCTTTTCTTTCTGCTCCTTTTATAGATGAATTGGCTTCACTCCCTAAAAGTAAAAAATAAGGAAATGTAAATAAAACTGTTGTCAATCAAGGAAAGAAACAACTACTATGAACAAGTTATACAACATTCCTTGTTGCAATGGAATACCTCTTCTTTCTACTATTCTAATATATGAAATGGTTTCAGATGCTAAAAGTAAAAGAAAATGGAGACGTTAATAAAAGTGTTGTAAACGAAAGAAAGAAGCAACTACTATGAACAAGTTCTACAACATACTTCGTTGCAATGGAATAACTCTTCTTTCTGCTCCACTTATAGATGAAATGGCTTCATTTCCTAAAAGTAAAAGAAAAAGGACATGTGAATAAGAGCGTTGTCAACGAAAGAAAGAAGCAACTATTATGAACAAGTTATACAACATACCTTGTTGCAATGGAATACCTCTTCTTTCTACTCTTCTTATATATGAAATGGCTTTATTTCCTAAAAGTAAAAGAAAAAGGCGATTTGAATAAAAGTGTTGTAAACGAAAGAAAGAAGCAACTACTATGAACAAGTTATACAACATACCTTGTTGCAATAGAATAGCTCTTCTTTCTTCTCCTCATACAGATCAAATGGCTTCACTCCCTAGAAGTAAAAGAACAAGGAGATTTGAATAAAAGTGTTGTCAACAAAAGAAAGAAGCAACTACTATGAACAAGTTATACAACATACCTTGTTGCAATGGAATAACTCTTTTTTCTGCTCCACTTATAGATGAAATGGCTTCATTTCCTCAAAGTAAAAGAAAAAGGAGATGTGAATAAAAGTGTTGTCAACAAAAGAAAGAAGCATCTATTATAAACAAGTTATATAACATACCTCGTTGTAATTGAATACCTCTTCTTTCTGCTCCTCTTATGAATGGAATGACTTCAGACCTAAAAGTGAAAGAAAATGGAGACGTGAGTAAAAGTGTTGTAAACGAAAGAAAGAAGCAACTACAATGACCAAGTTATACAACATACCTTGTTGCAATGGAATAACTCTTCTTTCTGCCCCACATATAAATAAAATGGCTTCATTTCCTAAAAGTAATAGAAAAAGGAGATGTGAATAAAAGCGTTGTCAACGAAAGAAAGAAGCAACTATTATGAACAAGTTATACAACATACCTTGTTGCAATGGAATACTTTTTCTTTCTGTTCCTCTTATAGATGAAATGGCTTCACTCCCTAAAAGTAAAAGAAAAAGGAGATGTGAATAAAAGTGTTGTAAACGAAAGAAAGAAGCAACTATTATGAACAAGTTATACAACATACCTAGTTGCAATGGAATAACTCTTCTTTCTGCCCCACATATAAATGAAATTGCTTCATTTCCTAAAAGTAAAAGAAAAAGGAGATGTGAATAAAAGCGTTGTCAACGAAAGAAAGAAGCAACTATTATGAACAAGTTATACAACATACCTTGTTGCAATGGAATAACTCTTCTTTCTGCTCCTCTTATAGATTAAATGGCTTCACTCCCTAAAAGAAAAATAAAAAGGAGATGTGAATCAAAGTGTTGTCAACGAAAAAAGAAGCAACTACTATTAACAAGTTATAGAACATACGTTGTTGCAATGAAATTACTCTACTTTCTGCTCCACTTATAGATGAAATGGCTTCATTTCCTCAAAGTAAAAGAAAAAGGAGATGTGAATAAAAGTGTTGTCAACAAAAGAAACAAGCATCTATTATGAACAAGTTATAAAACATACCTCGTTGTAATGGAATACCTCTTCTTTCTGCTCCTCTTATGAATGAAATGGCTTCAGATCCTAAAAGTAAAAGAAAATGCAGACGTGAATAAAAGTGTTGTAAACGAAAGAAAGAAGCAACTACAATGAACAAGTTATACAACATACCTTGTTGCAATGGAATAACTCTTCTTTCTGCCCCACATATAAATGAAATGGCTTCACTCCTTCAAAGTAAAAGAAAAAGGACATGTGAATAAAAGCGTTGTCAACGAAAGAAAGAAGCAACTATTATGAACAAGTTATACAACATACCTTGTTGCAATAGAATAGCTCTTCTTTCTTCTTCTCATACAGATGCAATGGCTTTACTCCCTAGAAGTAAAAGAGCAATGGAATAACTCTTCTTTCTGCTCCTCTTATAGATTAAATGGCTTCACTCCCTAATAGTAAAATAAAAAGGAGATGTGAATCAAAGTGTTATCAACGAAAAAAGAAGCAACTAGTATTAATAAGTTATACAACATACCTTGCTGCAATGAAATTACACTTCTTTCTGCTCCACTTATAGATGAAATGGCTTCATTTCCTCAAAGTAAAAGAAAAAGGAGATGTGAATAAAAGTTTTGTCAACAAAAGAAAGAAGCATCTATTATGAACAAGCTATATAACATACCTCGTTGTAATGGAATACCTCTTCTTTCTGCTCTTCTTATGAATGAAATGGCTTCAGATCCTGAAAGTAAAATAAAATGGAGATGTGAATAAAAGTGTTGTAAACGAAAGAAAGAAGCAACTACTATGAACAAGTTATACACCATACCTTGTTGCAATGGAATACCTCTTCTTTCTGCTCTTCTTATATATGAAATGGCTTTATTTCCTAAAAGTAAAAGAAAAAGGAGATGTGAATAAAAGTGCTGTAAACGAAAGAAAGAAGCAACTACTATGAACAAGTTATACAACATACCTTGTTGCAATGGAATAGCTCTTCTTTCTTCTCCTCATACAGATCAAATGGCTTCACTCCCTAGAAGTAAAAGAACAAGGAGATGTGCATAAAAGTGTTGTCAACGAAGGAAAGAAGCAACTTCTATGAACGATTTATATAACATACCTTGTTCCAATGGGATATCTTTTCTTTCTGCTCTTTTTATAGATGAATTGGCTTCACTCCCTAAAAGTAAAAAAAAAGGAAATGTGAATAAAACTGTTGTCAATCAAGGAAAGAAGCAACTACTATGAACAAGTTATAAACATACCTTGTTGCAATGGAATACTTTTTCTTTCTGCTCCTCTTATAGATGAAATGGCTTCACTCCCTAAAAGTAAAAGAAAAAGGAGATGTGCATAAAAGTGTTGTCAACGAAGGAAAGAAGCAACTTCTATGAACAAGTTATAAACATACCTCGTTGTAATGGAATACCTCTTCTTTCTGCTCTTTTTATGAATGAAATGGCTTCAGATCCTAAAAGTAAAAGAAAAAGGAGATGTGAATAAAAGTGTTGTAAACGAAAGAAAGAAGCAACTACTATGAACAAGTTATACAACATACCTTGTTGCAATGGAATAGCTCTTCTTTCTTCTCCTCATATAGATCAAATGGCTTCACTCCCTAGAAGTAAAAGAAAAAGGAGATGTGAATTAAAGTGTTGTAAACGAAAGAAAGAAGCAACTACTATGAACGATTTATATAACATACCTTGTTGCAATGGAATAACTCTTCTTTCTGCTCCTCTTATAGATTAAATGACTTCACTCCTTAGAAGTAAAATAAAAAGGAGATGTGAATAAATGTGTTGTCAACAAAAGAAAGAAGCATCTATTATGAACAAGTTATACAACATACCTTGTTGTAATGGAATACCTCTTCTTTCTGCTCCTCTTATGAATGAAATGGCTTCAGATCCTAAAAGTAAAAGAAAATGGAGACGTGAATAAAAGTGTTGTAAACGAAAGAAAGAAGCAACTACAATGAACAAGTTATACAACATACCTTGTTGCAATGGAATAACTCTTCTTTCTGCCCCACATGTAAATGAAATGACTTCATTTCCTAAAAGTAAAAGAAAAAGAAGATGTGAATAAAAGTGTTGTCAACGAACAAAAGAAGCAACTTCTATGAACAAGTTATACAACATACCTTGTTGCAATGGAATAACTCTTCTTCCTGCCCTACTTATAAATGAAATGGCTTCACTCCCTAAAAGTAAAAGAAAAAGGAGATGTGCATAAAAGTGTTGTCAACGAAGGAAAGAAGCAACTTCTATGAACAAGTTATAAACATACCTCGTTGTAATGGAATACCTCTTCTTTCTGCTCTTTTTATGAATGAAATGGCTTCAGATCCTAAAAGTAAAAGAAAAAGGAGATGTGAATAAAAGTGTTGTAAACGAAAGAAAGAAGCAACTACTATGAACAAGTTATACAACATACCTTGTTGCAATGGAATAGCTCTTCTTTCTTCTCCTCATATAGATCAAATGGCTTCACTCCCTAGAAGTAAAAGAAAAAGGAGATGTGAATTAAAGTGTTGTAAACGAAAGAAAGAAGCAACTACTATGAACGATTTATATAACATACCTTGTTCCAATGGGATATCTTTTCTTTCTGCTCCTTTTATAGATGAATTGGCTTCACTCCCTAAAAGAAAAAAAAGGAAATGTGAATAAAACTGTTGTCAATCAAGGAAAGAAGCAACTACTATGAACAAGTTATAAACATACCTTGTTGCAATGGAATACCTTTTCTTTCTGCTCCTCTTATAGATGAAATGGCTTCACTCCCTAAAAGTAAAAGAAAAAAGAGATGTGAATAAAAGTGTTGTCAACGAAAGAAAGAAGCAACTATTATGAACAAGTTATAAACATACTTTGTTGCAATGGAATAGCTCCTCTTTCTTCCTTTCATACAGATGAAATGGCTTCAGTCCCCAAAAGTAAAAGAAAAAGGAGATGTGTATTTAAGTGTTGTCAACGAAAGAAAGAATTTATTATTATGAACAAGTTGTACAACATACCTTGTTTTGATGGAATACCTTTTAAATTTGCATATCTTTTCGATAAAATGGCTTCATTTCCTAAAAGTAAAAGAAAAATGAGATGTAAATAAAATTTTTCATTAACGAAAGAAAAGAGAAACTACTATGAAAAAGTCCTATAACATACCTTGTTTTGATAGTATACATCTTGTTTCTGCACCTCTTATAAATGACAAGGCTTCACTTTTTATAAGTAAAAGAAAAAAAATTGAAAAAACGGTTGTCAACGAAGGGAAAGAAGCAATTATTATGAACAAGTTATACAACCTACGTTGTTTTGATGGAATACTTCCTATTTCTGGAAATCATTTAGATGACAGGACTTCACTTCCTAAAAGTAAAAGAAAAATCAAATTTGAATCACAGTGTTATCAAAGAATGGAAAAAGCAACTATTATGAGTTGGTTATACAACATACATTTTTTTAATGGAATACTTTTTTTTCAACACCTCTTATAGATGACAGGGCTTTTCTTCCTAAAAATAAAAGAGAAGCATAATTTGAATAACAGTGTTATCAAAGAAAGGAAAAGCAACTGCTGTGTACTGTGAATGAGTTAAATAAAATACATTGTTGAAATGGAATATCCTTTCCTTTTGCTTTTCTTATAGATGACAGGACTTCACTATCTAAAAGTAAAAGAAAAAAAATTTTGAGTACCGGTGTTATCAAAGAATGCGAGTAGCAACTTTTTATTGGTGAGTTTTACATCATACCTTGTTTCAATGGAATACCTCTCCTTTCTGCTCTTCTTCTAAATGACAGGGCTGCATGTCCTCTGAGGAAAAAAAAAATTTGAAGAAAACTGTTATTGAAGAAAGTATTGAATATGTATATAAAAAGATGCATTGAAAAATATGTATTGAAAAACTTTTAGAAAATATGTATTGAAAAATATGTATTGAAAAATTCATAGAAAATATGAATTTACCTTGTATCGCAAAGGATCATTCGATATGGAAAGATCATAAACCATTGTCAGATGAAAAATGCCAATAACTTTACCTTTTTTAATGGGTGGGTCTGCAGAACCTCTTGGACAACAAGTTTTAAGACATTTTTAATTCTTGTTTTCATCATTAATTTTGAGCTGGCAAAAAAGCTGATTTCTTTGGGCGGCGGTTGAACCAAAAAAAGAATTAAATCATACATTCAATATATGTCCTTCTCATCTAATATTCTAAAGAACTGAGAGCAATATAGGGTTGAAATAATATAAAAACTCTTGGACCCTTAAAATCTTTTCAATTTCTTTCAGAGTTTATTTTAGAGGTTAGGGTTATGAGACTTAATAGTTGAATTTCGTGTTTTGTCTTAATTTAAAATTTTAGAGAAAAATTTGGAATTAGTTAAGGGTTGAAATTAGAGTTCAGGTTTAGTATTTTAGAAATGGTTAGAACTATGATTTAAAATAAGGATTGAAGTTAAAAAGCAACCACTGTAAGAAATTGAAAATTGCTTTGCAGTCAGTGTGTGCATATTATGTTTGCTTAAATCTTTGACGCTACCCTCATGCCAAAAGTGCCTGTTTAATAAATTCCTCGGTTAAATGAATTTGCCCGAGTTGCCCAACAAGAATTTTATTTCCACTTGTTCAGATATTTGGAACTTGCAATCAGTTTCAAACAGTAAATAACGAGCTGTAAAGTTACATTTGCAACAGCCCAGCCATTCCAATCGTACAGCAACAGCAACAACAACACCAATAACAACAACAACAACAACAGCCATTCCAATCGTACAGGTGGAAAATTGGAATTAATAAACAGACGAACCTTTTTCAGGGGACGAATAATTTAAAGAACTTTTGAGCAGGGAGTTTTTTCGATAATTTTCAGGTCTTGTTTTTATCACTTGGATGCAGATAGCCATGAGATTGCTTTTATTTTGGCGCAGGATGACTTGGACAACCAGAGCCTTGAGTTAAATAAAACTTGTTAAATAAATTGTTTGCTTCATTTTTGTTGGCTGAGAAAGAGGCAGGGTGAATTTAAGTTAAAAAAATGTGATGCTTCACAGCTTTTGTCTTCCTTAGGATAGCAAAGGCTCTTGGCTATATTAGAGGCTGGTCTATTCAAAACTAAACGGTTGACACAACAAAATTTTACAAAAACGATGATTTTACTAATCAAATACACTCAAAAGTTTTGAATCATTTCAAACTGTTTATTTTCCTGCAAGGAGTATCAGATTATAAAATTTTGAACTCATTTAGCAACCATGCAGTCAGATATTTCATTTAGAACAGTCAGAGAGTTAATTTAGCCTCAACAAAACCTTTCCAGGTACGAAATGAAATATCAAAGTAGGAAAAAAAACATACTTGATTATCTAATCTTTGATGAATTGAAAGCCAAACATTTTCATCATCAGTTGGTTTTACCAGCCATTCCTTGATACATGCTTTTGCAGCTGTATGGTTGTGAAGACTTTTTTCCAAACGCTCCTTTACCTCAAATTATACGCAAAGAAAACACAATTTTCTGGCTGGCGATGTATTTGCAGTGGCTCCCTGTGAACAAAACATGATGTTAATAAAGTCTTATTTCAAGTAAAAAAACGAAGAAAATACGACATCAAAGTAAAGACAAGAAAATATTTAACTAAGACATTAAAACACAGTTAGAAATTAAAGAAATAACGATAATTGAATTAAGAAGGCTAAACTTACAATTTGTTTCTCCTTGCTCTAATGTTCTTCATCCGTCTAACCAAGCCAGCCATCTGAACTGCATCCGAACCAACTGAAAAATGAAGTGATTTCATGGCTAAAAATCTTACGCATGCATGCACAACAAAACGGAAATGCAATTAAATATGAATTAATAAATGATATGAATAAATCGATCCAGATAAGTAGTTCAAAACGCAGCAAAGTCAAATCACGCAGAATCTCGCGTAATTCATCATATCCATTACAACCATGTTTATCTAGAAATATGCAAAGGGGCAGAACAAAAAATAGGCCAGAATTCAAACATTTATCAGAAACTTCTTAAATAAAAGATAACATTCGATACATACTATTCCCATTTAGATAAAAAACTAAGACCGTGCAAAGACCGTGCAAAGCCCGAAGCATTTTACATTCAGTTTGAGCAGAGGGATAAGATCACGATACCTTTATTGCAAGAGAGTTAAACCTTTTCCTTGCGATACGGACTTTCAGGCGTATCAAAAAACATCGAAGATACTGAACATAAACCAGAATTCAACCTGTCCAGATAATCAAGAATGAACTCTTGTTGCAATAAACCGTAAACTCTTAACATGAACAGATAAATTGCACTCGCTAAAGATAAGTCTTGCCCTTTTCCATACATAAAATTAGTCAAGAATAATATAAATTGATAAGCCTACCTTTGACACAGAAACGGAGCTCTTTAACTGTTCTTGGGGAGAAGACAAATTGAAATGAAAGAGGTCGAGCTTTCCATGATAATTTGTATAATTTGGGTACACACTCCAATGGGATATAAGAACAATCGATCTTCAGTACATGAATTTGGTAGCTATGCGTTACAAAGGGGGTCATGTAGTAGCTCTAGTTTAAACTACTCCTATTGGATAATCCACAGGACCTCCCTGCGCTATTTTTTTGATTTGGTATTCCCCTAAGGATTGTGTTTATCTGTTATCGAGGAGTAAAGCTTTCGAGAAGGAAAGTTCGACTGCAACGTCAGGTCTCCATTGTTGTTGACAACCTGTATCAAAAGGGTCTTCATTTTTCATGTTTTTTAATTTTCTTGAGAGACAGAGCGCTTTCATATTGGCCCTCAAAGTTGCTTGAATATCTGGATTTTCAGCCCTCAAAGTTGCTTAAGTATCTAGATTGTCAGCCCTCAAAGTTACAAGAGAGTTGCTTCACTCTTGAAAACGAAACAAAACTCATCCATTTCCCTGTACCCAAAAAGTTTAGATTAATGGTGTATATGTAAGAAAACCTTTCAATACCAGATTTTCTTCTTTTAACAATCAAGCAAATTATGATCGAACAAGGATAAGCACTCTCATCATACACTCTACTTTTAGGGGGGGGGGGTAAAATTTTTCTCTTTCTACGAATTTTCAGGCGTACCAAAAAATATCAAGGCGTACAAACGCAACATAAAGTAGAATTCATCCTGTTCAGATAATCAAAAATGAAATTTTGTTCAAATAACTCATAAACTTTAATCTTGAGCAGAAATTTTCATGGCGAAAGAAAAGCCTTGCCCTTTTTCACATTCAATCAGACAAAACTAATACAAATAGAAAGAGCTTCCTTGGACACAGAGACGGAGCTCAACAACTGTTCTTGAGTAGAAGGCAAATGGAGATTATTATATCTTAAAGGAAACAATAACCCTTTATTTGATAGGCCATTCCCCAAACAGTCTGATTAACATTCATTTTTGAAATCTACGAAAAAGCCAGCCAAAAGAAATTAGAGCTCACAATAACCAAGTTCCAAGAACCCTACCCCTAACCGAATGGGAAAACAGCTACTTTGAATGAATAGGAAAGAATGGGAAAGCAGCTACTTTGAATGAGTTATACAACATACCTTGTTTCCATAGAATACCTCTTCCTTTGGCAATTGTTATAGATAAAAGGACTTCTCTTCCTTGAAGTAAAAGAGAAACATAATTTGAATAAAAGTGTTATGAAAGAGAGGGAAAGCAGTTACTTTGAATGAGTTATACAACATACCTTGTTTCCATGGAATACCTCTTCCTTTGGCAAATGGCAATTGTTATAGATAAAAGAACTTCTCTTCCTAAAAGTAAAAGAGAAACATAATTTGAATAAAAGATTTATCAAAGAATGGAAAAGCAGCTACTTTGAATGAGTTATACAAAATACCTTGTTTCAATGGAATACCTCTCTTTTCAGCAAATGTTGTAGATAAAAGGGCTTCTCTTCCTAAAAGTAAAAGAGAAACACAATTTGAATAAAAGTAATAATATAATACGAGAGCCTAATTAACTAAGTTTATGAAATTCTAATAGATAAATTCAAAAATAAACCATGCTTAGGTTTATCTTATTGTAACCCTGTGCTTTGTAAATTAGGTTTTTAAGTGAGTCCCCAAATCATTGTAAGAACAGTTACTGATGAAGATTTTATCGAAACGTTTAGACAAGCATGGTTTATTTTTGAATTTATCTATTTGAATAAAAGTGTTATGAAAGGATGGGAAAGCGGCTTATTTTATATGAGTTTTACAACATACCTTCTTTCAATGGAATACCTCTTCTTCATGCACCTTTCATAGATTCAAAGGCTTCTCTTCCTAAAAGTAAAAGAGAAACATAATTTGAATAAAAGTGTTATAAAATTAAGGGAAGACAGCTTCGTTGAATGAGTTATACAACATACATTGTTTCCAAAGAATACCTCTTCTTTCAGCACCTCTTATAAATGACAAGGTTTCACTTCCTAAAGTAAAAGAGAAACTTTCTTACATAATGGCAAATATTTTTACTGTTAAAAGAGAAACATAATTTGAATAAAAGTTTTATAAAATTAAGGGAAAGCAGCTACTTTGAATGAGTTATACAACATACCTTATTTCAATGGAATACTTCTTTTTTCTCAACCTCTTCTTAATGACATTGCTTCACTTCCTAAACGTAAAAGACAAACATAATTTGAATAAAAGTGTTATGAAAGAATGGGAAAGCAGCTACTTTGAATGAGTTTTACAACATACCTTGTTTCCATGGAATACCTCTTCTTTCAGCACCTCCTATAGATGACAAGGCTTCACTTCCTTAAAGTAAAAGAGAAACTTTCTTACAAAATTGCAAATGTTTTTACTGCTAAAAGAGAAACATAATTTGAATAAAAGTGTTATGAAAGAAAGGGAAAGCAACTACTTTGAATGAGTTATACAACATACCTTGTTTCAATGGAATACTTCTTCCTTTGGCAATTGTTGTAGATAAAAGGACTTCTCTTCCTTGAAGTAAAAGAGAAACATAATTTGAATAAAAGTGTTATGAAAGAAAGGGAAAGCACCTACTTTGAATGAGTTATACAACATACCTTGTTTCAATGGAATACCTCTTCTTTCAGCACCTTTTATAGATGATAGGGCTTCAATTCCTAAAGTAAAAGAGAAACATAATTTGATTAAGAGTGAAATGAAAGAATGGGAAAGCAACTACTTTGAATTAGTTATACAACATACCTTATTTCAATTGAATACCTCTTCTTTCAGCAACTTTTATTGATAAAAGGGCTTCTCTTCCTAAAAGTAAAAGAGAAACATAATTTGAATAAGAGTGTTATGAAAGAAAGGGAAAGCAGCTACTTTGAATGAGTTTTTTACAACATACCTTGTTTAAATGGAATGCCTTTTACTTCCACACCTCTTGCAGATGCCAAAGCTTCACTTCCTAAAAGTCAAAAAAAAATGAAATTTTGATAATAGTGTTATCAGAAAAAGGAAGAAGCAAGTACTATTAATGAGTTACATAACTAACCTTGTTTAGATGGAATGCATCTATTGCTGCACCTCTTATAGAAGACAGGATTTCCTTCCCTAAGTGTCAAAGAAAAAGGAAGTTTGAATAATAGTGTTATCATAGAATGGAAACAGTAACTAATATGAACAATGTATAAAACATACCTTGTTTCTATGGAATACCTCTTTTTCAGTACCTTTTTAGATGACTTCCTGATAATAATAGGGAAATCTAATTTGAATAACAGTGTTATCAAAGAGAGGAAGATGCAACTACTAATAATGAGGTAAACAACATACCTTGTTTAGATGGAATACCTGTATTTCATTTCTACTCCCAGTCAAAGGGCTGCTTTTTTTGAAAGTAAAATAAAAAGGATTTTGGATAAAAGTGTTATCAAAGAGAGGAAGATGCAACTACTAATAATGAGGTAAACAACATACCTTGTTTAGATGGAATACCTGTATTTCATTTCTACTCCCAGTCAAAGGGCTGCTTTTTTAAAGTAAAATAAAAAGGATTTTGGATAAAAGTGTTATCAAAGAAAGGTTGATGCTATTTATATGGATAAGTCATAAGACATACCTTTTTTATATGAAAAACTTGCATTCTTATACCTTTACTAGATAAAAGAGCTTCACTTTCTAAGGGAAATGAGAATGAAATTCAAATAACAGTGTTATCAAAGAAAGGAGCGAGCAACTATTTTGGATTAGTTTTACAGCATACTTTGTTCATATGGAATACCTGTATTTCTGTAGTATGTCTAGACTAAAGAGCTTCACTTCCTGAAACTAACTAACTAATAACTAACTAATGATTAACTAATAACTAACTAATTAACCAACCAACTTGATAGCTGAATAACACATTTAGTTATGTAGCTTACCTTGTCATTTTTGAAGAGATATAATTTAGATAAGATGGTTGTAGGAAGCTTCTTTGAAAAAAAAAAGAATTCAATGGTTTTCAATTGGAAAGAAGATTTGCGAAGTTGTCACTTTGTTAATGACATATTAATTATTAGTGATAATTACATTTACTCTTATGTCATTATTCTTGTTCTAGTTGGTTGAATATTAGATTTTTCATCGGTTTTTCTTAAGTTTAAATTTTGAGTTCACTCTTTAAAGAAAATACGGAATGCTCTTTCATTGCAAAGGATCATACGATAAGGAAATGATCATACATACTTATCAAATTAAAAATTTAAATAACTGCATCATTTTGTATTGATGGGTCTGCAGGCCCTTCTTGACCAGCGAGTTTTCCAACATTTTCAATTCTTGTTTTCAACATTGATTTGGAAATGGCGATAAGGCTGATTTCATTGACACACAAAATAATTGACCAAAAAGAATAATTAAATGCGTTTGATAAATTTCTTTCTCGTCTAATCAGGGATAAACTAATATAAAAACTCACTGACGCTCCATAACTTTTCAATTTCTTTAGTAGTTGATATTAAGGGGTTGGGAGATTTTAGAGTTGAATTTAGGGTTTGGGTTTAATTTAGAATTCTCGTAAGGGCTAAGTTAAAGTAATAATAAGGTTTAGAGATAAGTTTAGAATTAGGGTTAAAATTAGATTTAAGGTTTAGTTTTTGGAAATAGTTAGAGTTACGATTTGACATGAGGATTAAATTAAAGATGCAACCACTGTAAGAAATTGAAAAGTACTTCGCAGTCAGTGTTAGCATCTTTTGTTTGTTCAAATCTATTATACTTCCCTTATGGCTAAAGTGCATCATGTTTGATAGATCCTTCATTTATTTGAATGTTGGGTACACCCTAATGTGTCTAAGTTCCCCAACATCAATCTTACTTCAACGTGTTCAGATATTTGGAACTTGAAATCAGTTGTAAACAGTGAAAAACGAGCTGATAAGTTACCAAAGCAACTACTATTAATGAGTTAAACAACATACCTTGTTTTTATGTGATGCCTCTTTTTCTGCACCTCTTATAGATCAAGGGCTTCACCTCCTAAAAGTAAAGGAAAAAGGAAATTTGAATAACATGTGTTTGACTTGCCCAACATGAATCTTATTTCAACCTTTTCAGATAATTGGTATTAACTATTAGTTGTGAACAATAAAACACAAGCTGATAAGTTACATTTGCAACAGCCCAGTCATTTCAATCGTACAATTGAAAATGAAAATAGATAAATAGACGCAATTTTGTAAGGGACGAACAATTTGAAGAACTTTCTTGAGCAGAGAGGTTTGGCTTACTTTAGGAAGTTTTGTTCTTAACATTGCATTGCAGATATCCTTTTTCTTACCTTCGGCACAGGAGGCACGAGACACAGGAAAATCAAATTAGTTAAATGAATTGTTGCTCTGTTTTCAATGGCTGAGAAAAGTGTGGGATGGATCTAGGGTGGAAAAACTTAACAATACTTCACAACGTTTTGTCTTCTCAATGGCAGCGAAAGCTCCTCGCTAAGTTCTAGATAGATGTCCACTGCTGGCCTATTCAAAACGGTACAGTTGGCAAAACTAAATCTAACAAAAATGACGATTTGACCAAGCAGATAATTGAATTAAGAAGGCAAAACTTACGATCCGTTTTTCTTTGCACCAAAGTTCTTCAATCATCTAACCAAGCCAGCCATCTGAACTGCATCCGAACCAATTAAAAATAAATGGATGGTATGGCTAAAAACCTTATGCATGCATGCATCACAAAACGAAAATAGAATTAAATACAAATCAAGAAAAAACTTGAATAAAATAAACAGGGAATCCAGATAAATCGTGTAGAACGCAGCAAAGCTAAATCATGCAGAATCCCGCGTAATTCATGATGTTCACTACATCAATGTTTATTTAGAAATGTGCAAAAGTGGTAGAAAACAGGCCAAAATTCTACCATTTGTTAGAAACTTCTTGGTTGGAAGCTGACATTCAATAAATACTTTTGCCATTAAGAAAAACCATCAACGTAAAAACAAGAAGTATTTTGAATTCAGTTTGATTATCTAAGGACAGTTCAGGGCGATGATGACACCGTTATTGCAAGTTTACAGGGTGAAACCTTTTCCTTGCCTAACCGATTTTCAGACGTAACCGAAAATATCGAAAAGACCGAACATGAATTAGAATTCGACAAGTTCAGATAATCAAGAAAGAACTCTTGTTGCAATAAACCGTTAACTGTAAACATGAGCAGATAAATTGCACTCACTAAAGATAGGTCTTGCCCTTTTCCACATACAATATAATTCAAACATAATATAAATAGATAGGCCTACTTTTGACACAGGAACGGAGCTCGTCAACCATTCTTGAGGAGAAGGCAAATGAAAATTAAAGAACGCGAGCTTTCAATGATAATTTTGCATATATTGAAGAAGCAAAACAATTTGTAGTTATAAATCCCATTGGGGTATAAGAACAATCGATGTTCAGTACATGAATTTAGTAGCTATGCGTTACAAAGGGGGTCATGTAGTAGCTCTAGTTTATGCTACTCCTATTGGATAATCCACAGGACCTCCCTGCGCCATTTTTTTGATTTGGTATTCCCCTAAGGACTGTGTTTATTTTCGAAGCTGCTAGGAAGGCAAGTTCAAATGCAACGTCAAGTTTCCTTTGATGTTTACTCTGTGTATCAATAGAGTTTTCACTGTTCATTTCTTTAAATTCCTTTGAGAGATAAACTTAATTAGAATAGGTAACCAGGCTTTTATCACGGCCACAGGCCTAAAAATATTGAAATATTCTAGATTTCCCTTCTCAAAGTTGCTTAAGACTAAGCGTTTTTTAAGTTTTGAAAACAAACAAAATATAGACATTTCCCTGTACCCCAAAGCGTTTAAATTCTTGGAATAATGTTATAAGAATACGAGCCTCAATTTTTTCCAAAATTAAAGAAAAAACCATTTGAAGCTGATTTCTCTTTAAAAGTGACAGCACTTTTAAGTCAATAAGCAGCAAAGGCTGGATATTGGAATGACCAAAACAACAAGGGACACAGGGCTTGAGTTTTTTATAAGAAACAACCTTTGTACGGATAACTAGGAACTACTAATCAAAGCTTTGTGTCTAACAATCATGGGGGAGGGTCTTTTGAAATTCCTATTAAATACAACAGGAAATACCTTGGATCAGGAACACGACAACGTAACTCTAGATGTGTAATCAAAATAACAAATAGCAATGGAGCATTAATTCCTTTTTTATTTTATTCAACTAAAAGTCGAGTGACTTGCAAAAATACTTAAACTTCTCAACTTCGTCAAATCTCATTCCAGAAGGTCGATGGAATTTCCAATTTCCTAGAAAGAAAGGGAAACTGGTATCAGATCATAACAGATAGTGAGATTTGTGTATCTATGTTTTAATGTGCAACTTTTTCGGGCACAAGAACAATCCAAGCCATATCAATCACATGAATTGCACCAAGTCCAAAGAGATGACTGACTTAAAATCATCAGCAAAGCAAAACAACGAATTTAATCTGTATTGTGTGGATAGAAGTTTAATTGCCTTTTAGGACTCTTCTCTCTTGACCAACGATGATAGCTGATTGTTTTCTAAACCATACCCATCATGCAATTCTTCTATGAATTGCCTAATTTAATACACTTTTTGGATATGAGAATTCGTTAGTTTACCAATGCAGACTTTGTTTGTCTACGATTTCACCTTTTACCTTTGATCTTGGACCTCTTTGGTTGAAAGAGCAAGTATTGACTGCGGATCAGGGGGCTGTTTCGTTGAAAATGCTGATCTCGACATCAGAAAGAGATCTGCCAACTGACGTAGCTCTCTTGAAAGTGAAAGTGAAAGAGAGGCACCACCCGTACATTCACTCAATCCATACAGTTCCATCAAGGGGATGTTGATGCTCTGAAGTAACGCAGGGTTTCAAGAGAGATGGGAGCAGCACCAGTAAGATGCAGTTTGCATCTGTCAAAACCGAGTTGAACAGTTATATAAAAAAAGAAAAAAATTCATCAAAATTTCTCTGCAAAAGAAGCAACAGAAGAACCAAGAGCTGTACAAGAAAACTGGCAAGAATGTTTATCATACTTCACTTAATCTCTTGCTATAACTCAAAACACTGTTCAGAATCAAAACTTAGAGAATTACATACATAAAGTGAACACCAGTCTGTAAGTTGCTCAACAGGAGATAGTTGGCGTATTTGCCGTGCAGCAAAGCTAAAAGGCCGATGCGAAGGAGCAATATAACGATTGTAAGCAAATCTCGGCGTGATACCGAGACAAATCAATTATTTGACGCAAGAATGAAAATCAATCAAGTGACGTAACAATCAAAATAGTGATTGACCTTCGGCGCAACTTCAAATCAACTTCATGTTTCGATCTTGCGATTGCAAACATCGGTGTAATATTGATTGCAATTTTACACTTACTTATTTCGATATATTCTAGCGTTTATGTTAGCAATTTCGAGGAAAACCATGTATCCTTGCTATCGTTGCCACGGTTCGAGGATATTCAAGTCTTTCGACGAGAGACGAGTACATGCACAAATTGTGCATCCCGAGTCAACGGGATATTATGCTTTCGACTCTTTGCCTTCATCACTTGTCAAGCTACCAAGACCAGGTAAGACTTTTATTTGAATAAGTAACTATTTAAACTTTACAAGTTTAATTCTTATCTACAGTTTATACTTCTATCTACTTTCATGATTATATACGGTATCCTCTCCACTTCAATATAAACAATTTATCATAGACAACAAGATTTGAACTTGATCCTCATCGACAAAGTTCAAAATGAAGCAAATGATCATTATGAATGTTTTTCTCTTTATTTTCATTCACAAGTTCCTTTGCTGAATTCAAATCATTTTATGCTCATCTTACATTTCATAAATCAAGAAGAAAACTATGCAAACAAAGGCCCTGGAACATTTGAAGAATAAGAAGCAAGACATTCATAGCCTCAATGCTACAAGGCAAAGCAAGAAACATAACTTAAGCTCTGAATTAGCTAATACCTCAATATAGATTGTTGTGTTTCTTTTCAGATCATGGTGTAAGGACATCTCGCATTCCCCTGCCGGTGGACGCCGCAGAGAAGAGACGAAAGTGGAATGAAACCAAAGATCAGTTCGAGTGGGAAGCCGGCACGGGCTTCCATTCTTCTAGCTTCCAACCTCACTGTGACTTCTCATCAAAGACATCGCAGTGTAACCAGTGGCTGCACCCAGCAGAGGGCAGAAGAGATAAAAATCATGTCGATGAGATCCAGGAGACCAGAGACGTTATATCAAAAACTAGAAGAGAACAGATGAAGAGGATTCTAAATTATCAAGATGCCAAAGGTACATTACAGCATTTAATTCTTATAATTTCATTATTATTTATACATTCTCAGCCGAAAGCCAAGGGAGTGTGTTTCCCCCAATTTTTAGGAGCACCTCTACCTAGATTACTTTCATAGCATTGCCCCTATTCCGTGTGTCCCTCTTTTCACGAACCCCTTCACCTTTAAACCCTGATATGTCGCTGAATATTCTAACAACATTTCACAAACCTTAGGACGAGTTTTGTAGTTTTTGGAAGTAACAAAAGAAGAACGAAATACTCGACTTAATACATGGAAGAACAAGGAGAAGGTTGGAAAAGAAAAAGGGAAGGCTAGGACGGAAATAAGAAAATAGATGGAACAAATCAATTTAGAAAGAAATAGAAATATATTCAGGAAAAGGAATGAAAAAAAAGAAGTAGAATGAAGATAATTTGATGATAGGGTGACAAAACGAGGAAAGGAAAACGGGCGAAGAAAAACTGAAGACTGTTTCCTTTTCAGAAAATCTTGAAAATGAAAAAGAAGATCGAGAAGAATATGAAAGGCAATTCCAAAAGGAAAAAAAGACGATGGAAGATCAGATCGTCAGATTAAAGACAGATTTGGAGAAGGAGAGAAGGGTGAGTAAAATATTTGATCGCTTCTATTAACATTTAAATACCAAGCGTGCCACACAAATGAGCCACTATGAATCGAATATAACATTGACCACATTTGAAGATTGACGTGAAATACGCCAACTCAGATTTTGTAGTTTTTTCTAAATGGAATTCTCAAAGTAATCCACCACTTGGAGCTGCAATATCCACATTTACGATACCGATAAGGGGGACAAACTTAATGCTCAACTCCTAACCGTATATATTACGGGTAACACCATCCCTTCATTTCAACATTTTTACTCTTTTCTCATTTGCAGAAAGTCGAAGAAAGTTTTAAAAGAGAAGAAGTAGAAGAATTGTTGGAGGAACTTTCCGTTCGACGAGAAGAAAATGGCGAGAGAGAAGAAAAGGTGCGGAAATTGATGGCTGAGAACAATTGGTTGAAGAATGAAATGAGGAGAATGACATCTAGCAAGAAAATCATCGAGAAAAACAACGACGAATTGTTGGCCAGTGCTTCAGAGTGGTTAGAAGAGAAAGGCACGCTGCTTGGAAAGATTGAGGAGCATATCGAGAGAGAGACCGGTCTTGTTGCGTATTTGGATCAGTTGAAAAACGAAATCAGAATCGCAGAGAAGGAGAAGACGGCTTTTGAAAAGGAAACAAAGAGAAGACAGGACGAACTGAGAAAGCAGAACTCGATGCTTGAAAGGTACGTCTTTTACACATAAAAATACCCATTCTTAGTCGTTCTGAAACATCAGGATTATTGTAAGGCTTGGGGTCAGACCTGAGAGTTTCGTCAGTATAAGTGGAGGGTTTGAGTTCTAGGTTTTGGCTTAGATGCGTAGTTCATATGGCTAACCGAGGGAAGGGGGGTCACTGCTTCGATTAGTCTTTAATCATAAAGTATGCCATATTTTCACTGCTTCGATAAGTCATATATTATGCTGTGAGCTATTAGTCACAGCAGCATTTCAATGCCAAACACCAACAGACACTTTTATCATTGTCTTGTCGTAAGAGCCCTCCGGATAAGGTAAAAGTGAGTCATGTGGCCGTCTAAAGTGACATATATCAATAGCAGCCATTAGGTATATCTTCGTAGGGTGGGGTAATTGTTAAGGGTAGTCTGGTGGGGTTACTGATATTCTGTTTATGACTTTTTAGGCTGGAGAAAGAAATAAGCGATCTGAAAGGCATGGAGCATGGTGACAACGATATCACGAGAGAAAAGGAGGAAAATAAGATGATGAAATTCAAAATTGGAGAGTTGCAAGAAGAAAATGAGGCTTTGAAATCGAAAGTTGAAGGCTTGAAGAAATATCTTAAGACAAAAGCAACAAACATTCCACAAAAACGACAACAACAACAACAACACGAGTATGAAGTTCTGTTAAAAGCTAAGCAACAACTGGAAAGAGAGCTTGATTCAGTCAACCGAGATTTTCACGCAAGTCAAACAAGTTTCCAGAAGAAAGTCAAAGAATTGGAAAAAAAAGTTGCCAAGCAAGGAAAAAGGAACGAGATGAAAAAGGTAGGAAGTTTTGAGATTGAAAAAATCAAAACGGAGAAGGAGATGAAGGAAAATGATTTCGACAAGAAGAAAATTGATTTCGATTCGTTGCAAAAAGAATTGGAGATGATGAAATCAGAGAAAGAAAGGGAAAGAAAAGAAATCAACGAGTTGGAAGATCGGCTTAAATCGATGGAAGAAGAATGCGAAGATCTGAGAGTGAAGATAAAAGACGAGGATGATGACAACATCAAATTGCTAGAAGCTTACGAAGAGTTGAAGAAAAAGCTGAGTGAGACAGATAAAGAGAGGAGGGGGCTGCTATCAAAGTGGAAAAGAAGTAAGAAAGAAATCAAAGAGCTGAAAGAAAGATGCAAAGCTAATGAAAAGGAATTAGAAGCGACGAGGAATAGTAGAGAAGACGTTGGGCTGGAAGAAAAGTTGAAGGTAGCTGAAGACGAGTGCGAAGAATTAAGGAACAGAATCAAGGAAGAAGGAGAAAATAACAAGGAATCGCTTGAGCTTTGTGAGAAGTTGCAAAAAGAAGTCAGGGAAAAAGAGAAAGAAGCAAAGAAAATAGAATCTGAGTCTGAGATTAGTAAGAGTGAAAATAAACAAATGCTGGAAAAGTTTGAGTTAATGAACAAGGAATGTGAGCAATTAAGAAGTCAGGTGCAGGAAGAAGATGACAAAAATAATAAATTATCAGACATGTGTGAAGAGTTGAAGATGGAGCTGAAAGTGAACGCAGAGAAGTTGATAGAAATGGAAAAGAGGGAAAAGTCTGAAGCAGAAACATTTGCAAAGCAGACCAAAGACCTTCAGGCAGAGATAGAGCATATGAAAGAAGATAAGCAAAAGTTACAGCTCGAAAATAATCGTTTGGCAGAAGAAATAAAAGGGAACAGTTCTTCGATGGCATTGGAAAATGACGGAAAGTTCAAAAAGATACAGAATGAAATAAAAGAGCTTCGACAAGAAAGAGACGAATTAAAAAGCATCAACGAAAATATTAAAGAAAAGCAAAGCAGAATACAGAGCCATAATTACGAGATTAAAAAGAAGCTCGACAAGTCAGAGGAATCGAATAAGGAACTTTCTCGAAAGATAGATGATCTTCAGAAAGAAATAAAACAAAAATCTGAGAGGAAACCGAATGCTGAAGTTGAAAACAGCAAACAAGTCGAAGTGGATAAAATCAACAAGAAACTCAAAGAAGTAAGAGAAAAACTTGAAGAGGCCAAGACGAAAGTTTACGTTTATGAAAGGGAGATCAAAGAAAAGGACTCCACCATAGAAGTTATTGAGATGGAGAACAGAATGTTGACACTTCAAAACAAAAATGTCAACGATTTAGACGAATTAGTCAAAAAGAAGAATATCGAGGTGGAGGCCATCGAGAGGAATATGGAAGAGTTGGAGTCAGAGAAACACGAATTGTCGCGAGAAGGGTGGAGGCTGAAGAGTGTGATTGGAGAGTTGGAGGACAAGATTCAGGTTCTGACCAGCGACAAGGATGAATGCGAGCAAATGAAGGAATTTCTCGAACATGAGCTGGAAAAGAGAAAAGACACGTCCCTCTTGCTGAAGAAGACAGAGCAAGACCTCGCAAAGGCCAATCACGATCTACAGCAGATTAGGGATGAAAAAAAGAAGATGGAGAGCACGTGTGATGATTTCATAGCTCAAGAAGTCGTCAAGGAAACAAACAATGATAACAACAACAACAGACTGGGGTAAGCTCACATACTAGATCAAAATCTTATCATTTTAGTATTTAAGGTCTTTATTATGTCTGAACTACAAGATGTAAGTCCTAACATTGTGCAATTTCGTAATTGTTTTAGATGTATATATAGAGTTAGTTTTATTGTAGTATAGCAACATTGATAATGAAATATTACATCGAAAAGCTTTTGCTGAGAAACGATTCTGTTTGTAAGTCCAGATATATTTTGGTCTTGCGGCCTATTCTATCAAATAGAGAAACAGCAACGAGCGATTAAGACTGGAAATGAAAATTTTATATCGAGCTAAAGATGAAGAGTGTAATGGGTGTCTGAGTGTGTTGGCAAGAAGAGGTTTTATTTTGTTCATTTGCAGGCTTTGCTGGAATAGCTAAAAAAACAGGTCAATGTTGTATTTCTTTGCTAATCCGTTTGTTTGTTTAATTGCAGTGAAAATACCCAGTTTGCTGAGATGCCAGAGATGGTCATCGAAGAAGTGTACTCATCTGACTTCGAATTTGATGATGATGATGATGTTTGTGAAATTTTAGAAGACAAAGAATCACTTGTTAAATCACAAAATATCCAGTACATGTTTACAAACACATCAGATGAGAAACTATCGAAGGAAGGAAGAGATTCTGTTTCTACCGGACGAAGCAATGAATCGATTGTCAAGACTGCCGATCCAGTCGACTACGACGCCATCTTTGCAAAACCAAAGAAAGCATCTCCAACGAAGAAGACGATGAAGCAGTTGGATTTCGATTTGGAGAATTTGATCGAAGGGAATATTGTTTATGAAACAAGTGATGAAGAAATGTGCACTCCAAACAAAGGTTCGTATCAATATCATCAAGGCTGCATTTCAAATAAGTTATAAGCTAGAAAATTCAGATTTACAGGCAATGATGATTGTTAGAAGTAGCAAGGCAAAGATTATTCGTTGTAAACTTGTGAAGAAACAGGATTTGGAAAATTAATCGAAATAATTTTTACAAATGAACATAACCTTGGTAGGACGCCCTTTGGCAGGCACTGTATAGATGTTTAAGAACCCAAATAGGTCTTTCTCTCTAAATTATGTGAGTTTTGAAGTAGTTTTTAGGTTGATGTAACTTGCATTAGTCAATTAATCGAAAAAATGAAATTTCATAATCATCATTTCTTTCAAGGTACGAAAAATGCCAACAAGCAGAAAAGCAGATTGAAGCCGAAGAAGAAAGGAAAGAAGGAGAAATTGAAGAAAGAAGGAGCACCGATGAGGGACACAGATGATGATTGGGGGAGCAAACTCCAGAGGCAATCGAGTGAGATGTTTCCCTCTTCACCGAAACCCGTCCTCAACACTCGGTCACCCTCCACTAAATTATCAGCACTGCCCCCTCTACCAGGGATGAAGAAAGGTGCATTGCCATCTCTTCACTCCAAATGAATGGATTGAAACTGTAAATTGTTATCAGACATTACACGATTTAGTTCGTATTGTAGGTTGTTGTAAATAGTATTGTAAATAGAATATAAATATGTAAAAGGAAATGTTTTATTGTAAATGTTTGGATTATCATTTGTAAAATTTTGATGGAAATTCTAAGTTTTTTATTCAAATGGTTCTCTTCGAGCGAAGACGAATTAGGTTATTGTTGTTATGCCAATTTGAGGTCACATGGTCATTCTCTCGACGATGTTTTCATTTTTATTCAAATCTAAATCCAATAGCAGGATGAGAAGCTTGGTTCGAGTATGGCTCACGCTGTGAATTCGACAATAGTCAGGAGAAAGAGATCTGGAAACATACAGTGGCAATTGTTTTATATTTTTGTGAATGTGAAGAAAATGGAACTAATTTTGCATTGTTTTATTTTGTTGGTGTGCTTTTTCCTTCTACTCCACAAGATCGCAGGCTAATGAAAGCATATACAATGCCTTTCGTTTTGCTTTCTAGACTGAGAACTACTATATGACCTTAAACAGGTAGAAATAACCATAGCTGAATTTGTCTATAGATAGAAATATCAAAGTTGAAACTCGTAAACGTAAAGTGAATGATCGAGCAAAAGCCGCAAGGGAAGGGCAGCAAAAATGGAAGAGTGGAAGTTCAAGCGAGCGAGAGGAAGTGATTCAGATTGTAACGAGCTTCAATCAGTCGAGTAAAAGTGTTGGATGGAAAATTTAGATTGAAAAAAGCAGATGACAAACCTTTCTTAGCAATTTCTAAGTGATTGAAAATCCAATGGGTGTACACTGAGGGTGTTGCCTGAAAAATAATAAAGAAAATGAATGGGAATGATATCAATGCTATCTTAACGAAATGTTTTAAATTTCAAATTACAGTCAAGTAGAAAATATTTCTCAAGATTATTTTAAATCATTAGTTTGCGTGAAAACATCAGCCTACATGCAAACTGCATTTATTACAATGCCTGTTCCCTTGCCTCGTTACCACAAATGAAATGTGGCAGTTTCCGAGCCTCAGTCCCAGTAACAAGAACATCTGCTCAAGTACAATCTATACTTGTCCAGGCAACAGAAAATTATCTGATTACTGAGATGAGAACTTGAAAGAGAATGCACCGGTTATTCTGTAAAAATAACGCTAACTGTAAGTAATTAAGTATAGAAGTAAGTGAGTAAATGAATAAGAGTGTAAGTAAAAAAGTAGGTTAGGGAATAGGTGAATAAGTAAGTAAGTAAGTAAGTAAGTAAGTAAATAAATAAAAGAATAAGTAAATAAGTAAGTAAGTAAGTGAATAAGTAAAATATTAAGTAAGTAAACATTTAAGAAAGTAAGTTAGTAAGTAAGTAATTAAGTATAGAAGTAAGTGAGTAAATGAATAAGAGAGTAAGTAAAAAAGTAGGTTAGGGAATAGGTGAATAAATAAGTAAGTAAGTAAGTAAGTAAGTAAATAAGTAAAAGAATAAGTAAATAAGTAAGTAAGTAAGTGAATAAGTAAAATAGTAAGTAAGTGAATATTTAAGAAAGTAAGTTAGTAAGTAAGTAATTAAGTATAGAAGTAAGTGAGTAAATGAATAAGAGAGTAAGTAAAAAAGTAGGTTAGGGAATAGGTGAATAAGTAAGTAAGTATGTAAGTAAGTATGTAAATAAGTAAAAGAATAAGTAAATAAGTAAGTAAGTAAGTGAATAAGTAAAATAGTAAGTAAGTAAACATTTAAGAAAGTAAGTTAGTAAGTAAGTAATTAAGTAAGTAAGTAAGTAAGTAAGTAAGTAAGTAAGTGAATAAGTAAGTAAGTAAGTAAGTAAGTAAGTAAGTAAGTAAGTAAGTAAGTAAGTAAGTAAGTAAGTAAGTAAGTAAGTAAGTAAGTGAATAAGTAAGTAAGTAAGTACGTAAGTAAGTAAGTAAGTAAGTAAGTAAGTGAATAAGTAAGTAAGTAAGTAAGTAATTACGTAAGTAAGTAAGTAAGTACGTAAGTAAGTAAGTCAGTAAGTAAGTGAATAAGTAAGTAAGTAAGTGAATAAGTAAGTAAGTAAGTAAGTAAGTAAGTGAATAAGTAAGTAAGT